>VRLP01009455.1:0-12681 GCA_009660295.1 Lophius piscatorius
GACAAAGTCAGAGAGGACAGATTGAGATGGTTCTGACCCGTGAAGAGGAGGGATAGTGGATCTACTGGTAGAAGGATGCTGGAGATGGAGCTGCAGGCAGGAGAAGAAGGATGAAGACCAAAGAGGAGGTTTCTGGATGTGGTGAGAGAGGACATGCAGTTGGTTGGTGTGACAGAGGCACATGCAGAGGAGACAAGAAGGAAACAGATGATCCGCTGTGGAGGACCATGAAGGGAAGAGCCAGAAGAAGAAGATCTGAAGAGAAGATCTGAAGGATGTGGTTCCTCTCTGACGACATTCTTGTGGTTTCTCTAAAATGGTCTCTTCTGTCTTCACAGGTCCCACAGATCTAAGTATGAAGACAGTTGGACCAAACTCCTCCTCCAGCTCCAACAGTCACGGTCAGGGAGGCGGCGGCGGCGGGGCGTCGGCTCAGCTCAGCCCTCCGGAGGTCACGGCCGTGAAGCAGCTCATCGCAGGATACCGGGAGTCCGCCGCCTTCCTGCTCCGCTCCGCCGACGAGCTGGAGAACCTGATCCTGCAGCAGAACTGAGCCTGTCCACCTCCTCCGCCCTGCGTCTCCCGATTTCATGCAGACTTGCAAACAAAGGACACAAATGTTCACCGGAGATCCTGCAGGCTCGCCATCGCCCTCATCCCCACTCCTTTATGTATTCGGACGGGCCAGAACTTATCGCAGGCTGAAAAAAAGGTTCATTTATGCATTTTGGCGACACTTGATCTCTAGTGCCCCCGTTCTCTGTAGCATTTCATCCCATCGGGTTCACGTCCAGCAGCGTCCGTCTCAGGAAGCGGCGATCTACGCTACACGGCTTTGTTTTCGGGTGGAGTCGACGGTTAAGAAGGAGCGGTTCAGAAAAAATCCGCTGTGCGCCGGCACGGTTCTTCAGAGTCCGGTCTACAAAGTAACGTCTGCCTCGCTTTCTCCTGAGAGTCCGACCCGCGAACCTCAACAGCTGTTCAGATGTGCCGACTCGGATTTAGTAGAGATGAACTGTAGGGAAGGAGGAGAAAAAAAAAAAAAAAACAGAGCGCCGGTAAATTCCAACACCTCCTTTTCCTGCTGTGCTGGGGGGAGTTCCAGGTTCTTAGGCGTGAGATCGCTCCAGGCAAAGACTCATCACCCGACATGTCTTCACTCTCACTCATTTTATCAAGAATATCTCTATCCCGGGCCGGTTCTCTCTACTTGAAAAAAAAAGAAAAAGAAAAAAGGAAGGCTTCTGCGATGCATGGGAATGAAAACTTGAGGTCACAGACATCTGTCAGGGAAAGAAATTGAGATTAATATATCGCTCCGGCTCTTTGGTTGTGGAAAAAGGTGCAATATGGATGATAATCAGGAGCGGTGCCGAGATGACACGAGGAGGTATGATTTTTTTCCCCCCGCCATCTCCTCCTGCCGTAACTGCCGAGTTGTGAAAACCACAGATGATATCCCGCGCAGCATTGTAGCTAATTTCAATGTTGTTGTTCGTTGTGAGTTGATCTTTATCGCCGTGACCTCATGACTGAGGCACCTTCACGTATCCGTGGTGATAGAAGGAAGTGGGACCTGACAGAAAAACGAGAATCAATGTTCCACGTTCTTCTTTTTTTTAAGTGGGTCCTTGTTGTGAGGAAGAGAATTAGCGCCACGTATGATGACGGGAAATTTCTCTCGGGGGAATTCTGATTTTATACCCTAAAAGTCTTTAATCTCCAGAATTCTGACTCTGAGATTCAAGTCAGTATTTTGACATGTGAGTCTGGATTCTGAGAATAAAGTCAGGATTCTGAGAATAAAGTCAGGATTCTGAGAATAATGTCTATTCTCGGAATTTTGACTTTCTTCTCGGAATTTCTCACTTTCTCCTCAGAATTCGGACTTTAATGCGAATAAAGTCGGAATAAAGTCAGAATTTTGAGAAAAAAGTCAGACTCCTGACTTTAATCTCCAGAATTCTGACTTAAATCTCGGATCAAATTAAGAATTTCTAGAATAAATTCAGATTCCTGAGTTTTTTCCGAGATTAAAGTCCAGAATTCCAAGGATAAAGTAAAAGAAAGAATTCCCAAACTGTTTTTTAATGGAATCATATTTGGCCCTAATCGTCTTCCGTAATTTTGTGATGGAATTGTGCCGTGAGTTCTTTTTTAAAGATAAAAACGGGCACATTGGGCTCACATGCATCCATCACAGCTGTCAGTCAAACGAACGCCGCCGGATCACCCTCACATCCATTTGGCTTCAATGGATGCGGCGTGCGTTTGTGCGTCTTGCGAGCCGCTCGGACTAAAGCGACGGCGTCCGTTTGGTCCACGCTGACCTCGAAACCCCCATCGCGTCTCCTCACCGCTCATCGGTACTATGTCGGAAACACACTTTTGAAAAGAAGCATGAGACAATCTTTTGAAGAAGATGTAATTGCATCACAGTTTACTCTCCCAGCTTTCTGCTATGGTGTGTGTGTGTGTGTGTGTGAGTGTGTGTGTGTGTGTCTGTGTGTGTGTGTGTGTGTGTGGTCTGAGGGCACACAAGAGTACTCCAAGCAGATCTAGAGCACAGTCTGACAGCAGACACTTATGATGGTGAGTCACTCAGCACAAAAACACTCCTGTGTGCGTGTGCATGTGTGTGTGTGTGTGTGTGGTGTTTACTTCCATTGACTTGATGTCAGTTTGTTTGTTACATCAACAGTGTGTGAGGATTTACTTCAGTAGGCTGAAACATTCCAAACGAGGACAAAGACTCTTCGAGCGGCCAGAAGTGGCTCGCACCTTAAAGTTCAGAGAGATATATTTCTACTTTTTATCGCAGATGTCTCCGTTATTTCTCATCACGCCGTCGACTTCGACCTCCAGGTTTGCTTCAGAATTCCACCTTCTTCTTCTTTAGTTTTTGGTTTGCCTGATTTCCTGATTTGGCTGCATCGCGTTCACATTCAACTCCTTTTATCTATTGCAAAGTTCTGGAAGCACTTTATACCTCAGGATTACGGTACCGCGGCGGTGTGGGTGTGTCTTTACCTCATCGGAAATATCGGCGTCGGTTCACGCGTGAGCAGAACCGATTATAGCAAAGACATTCAGTCAGACGCAGCTGTCGCTCTGTTAGAGACACAAAAAAGAAGCAAACAGCTGATTTCTACTTTTATTTATTTGAACTGGTGTCCGTCTGAAGGGGGGGGGTGTTTCATGAAGGAGCACCAGAAGCGCTTTGGATCCAATCAGCCATAACATTATAACGCCCGTCAAATCTGGTGTAGGCGAGGACTCCACCTGTGAAGGTGTGCTGCGGTGTCTGGAACCAAGAACCCACGAGGCCTACGACTCGAGAGGCGGAGCATCAATGGACATATTTCGTCCAGCGAATCCCACAGATGCTCAAGTGGACTCAGATCGGCAGGTTGGCATTCAGAGGCTAATTCAGCCCCTTGAACTTGTTTTGCTCCTCAAAACATTCCTGAACTATTATGTTGTGGCAGGTAGAATTATTCTGCAGAGGCGATAGCCATCAGAATATGGTCCTCGGGTCCTCAGGTCCTCAGGTCCTCACACCGGCCCCTCAACTTCAGGACAAAGTCTCCACCCGCTGTCTTATACAGTTTGTCCCGCCCACTGACAGGTAACCACGGTAACCAGACAATCTGTTTAAGCCTGACTTCACCTGTCAGTGGTTATAATGATATGGCTGATCAGTTAAGTGAATTGGTGAACTCTGGCGTGTCTGTAAGTGTGAGTGGGTGTCTTCTTGGTCAGCTGACATGACAATGTTCATCCTCCCCACAGCTGCAGCATTCAGGAGATGGATGAATGGATGAATGGATGGATGGATGAGGTAATGGATGGATGAGGTAATGGATGGATGGACGGATGGATAGGTGGATGAATGAATGGATAGATGGATGGATGGATGGATGGATGGGTGAATGAATGAATAAATGTAAGAATGGATTGATGGATGAATGATTGAATGGATAAATGGATGGATGGATGGATGGATGGATTGATGGATGAGGCAATGGATGGATGAGGTAATGCATGGATGGATAGGTGGATGGATGAATGATTGAATGGATAAATGGATGGATGGATGGATGAGGTAATGGATGGATGGATGATTGATGGATGGATGGATGGATAGGTGGATGGATGAATGGATGGATTGATAAATGGATGAATGATAAATGGATGGATAGATGGATGGATGGATGAATGGATGATTGGATGGATGGATGTATGAATTAATAAATGTAAGAATGGATTGGATGAATGAATGAATGGATAAATGGATGCATGATTGGATGAATGTATGTATGAATGGATGGATGGATGGATTGATGGATGGATGAGGTAATGGATGGATGGATGATTGGATGGATGGATGTATGAATTAATAAATGTAAGAATGGATTGAATGGATGGATGGATGGATGGATTGATGGATGGATGAGGTAATGGATGGATGGATGATTGGTTGGCTGAATGGATGAATGGGTTAGGCGTTAAGGGGTCAGGGTTCATGCCGGTGGAACGTCATATGTTGACTGGCAGTAAAAAAAAAAGACAGGCGCTGAGATTTGAGCTGGTGAAGAAGAAGAACCTTCATGGAGCAGAATATCCTCCTGACTTCTTTGGAACCAAACCTCAGTGTTGAGGTTTGATTCTGACCTTTGCCTCATGAAACATCCCTCTGGACTCAAACAGATGTAACCATCGGGCCAGAGACCTCGTACACCTCGTCTTCCTCATGTCCTCCAACCTGCTTGTTTGTTCCCGTCGCCATAGCAGATCCTCCACGCTTCACGTCCAACGCGGCGGCGATCCCGCCCCATCCCCACAGCCAGATCGCAGATTATCGTCAGAACCGTCTACGTGTTAACTGGAGTTACTGTGATGGACGGCGACCGGCGGGTCGTCGGGTTTTTCTGTTCTTTTTAAAAATAAAGCCCGCCGGATCTTCTCTTCGTATTGACTGGACGATGTAATCTATTGGTGTTGATTAAATGCCCTGGTAGCTTGTGGATTGCTAACGTGGTCAGATAAATGTACTGTATAGCTGTACAAAGAGTCATAAAGGTGTTTTAGACGGTTTCTTTCTGTGGGTGCAGCACTGTTAAAAAAAAGAAGAGTGGTTTCAGCCCTCTTGCCTGTCTGAAGCTATGATTTGGTAGTGGTTGTTCTTTATCTGGTTTCTCCTGCTCTGCTGAGAGACTGTAGCTCTGTGCAGGGGGTCGTACTGTGAACCCGTGTGAAGCTTTGTATTTCCCCCCCCCTCTGGTTTTTTGGACTCAGTGAAAGTGTGATGTTTACATGTACAGTTTTACAGAATACTTGTGTTTCGTTCCGTTCCCCCCCCCTCGACTAGAATCCCGATCTCTGTACATTTGCCTCGGATATTTTCCTTTTTTTTTTTATTTTTCTCTCTTTTTTTTTTCCCGTCGCTTCATCACGTCCCGTGCAGACGTGACCCTCCTCTTTGACTATTTGGTCACATGGTCAGAGCGTTGCCGCAGCAGCCGCTACGTGGTTGGCTCGGTGTTGTGGTGGCTTCCAGCATTTACACAAAAAAAGAAAAAAGAAATAAAAAGAAAAAAAGTAAAGAAGCTAATCTTAAGTAAAAGTTTTGCAACTTCTCAAAGTGGACCAGCCGAGATCAAGGAAGCGTCCCGAAGACTTCCATCGGCTGTTTTCAGAACACTATTGTGGCCTAAGTGGAGACGGTAGGTTGATTATTCTACATGACGTGCTCAGAATCCTCTGACGCCCCGACGTTTGTCTCCGACCCGACTGAAGCTACACTTTGACCTGTTGTAAGATCTCCTCCGTAACACGAAAGCCATCCCCCCCTCTCCTGGCCTTTTTTAAGGGGAACCCATAAACCTCAGGAAATACTGAATCTCCTACTTTTTGTTTTTATCCGCCGATTCCTTCTGAGATGGGATTGAAAATCTCGGAGGAGATCCATTAACATTTATATGAGATGTCTATTGTTTTTTTATTGTTTTTACATTTATCATTGTGACTTAAAAGTGGAGCTTTTTCCAGTACCTGTGACTTAATATTTGGATTTATTTTAATATTATTTTTGGAGTGTTTATAGGTATGGATATTTATTATTATTATTATTATGATTATTATTATGATTATGATTATTATTCTATGTGAAACTACAAAAAGACAAAAGAAAAAATCGGTTTCATTTGTATGTTTCATGCAAAACTGTCCAGGTGAGATTCTCTCTGCCTCTTACATATCACTAATGAGGGACCTGTGTTTGTTTGGAAATAGCGCTTTTTCAGTGTTGCATCAACGCTATGGAATAAAAACAAAAAAAAAAGGACAAAAAACAACAGTGGTCTTCAAACAGCAGAGATGCGAGGCTCTCCTCATCCTCTGAGATGTCAGTAATTGAATAAAACAGTGCGATGAGCTATCCAACTGAGACATCCCCCGTGGTTTCCTTTGTGTCCTGCAAACATCCGACAGAAAAACAGTCGGCCGCCTCA
Source organism: Lophius piscatorius (assembly GCA_009660295.1). Classification (NCBI taxonomy): domain Eukaryota; kingdom Metazoa; phylum Chordata; class Actinopteri; order Lophiiformes; family Lophiidae; genus Lophius; species Lophius piscatorius. The sequence goes on from VRLP01009455.1 coordinate 6,513, forward strand.
GCCATTATTTCTTCTGGGGGGTTTTTGGTCCGCAGGACGGCAGCAGAGTCACGAGACACAGATTCAAGTGTAGATGTTGGAACGATCCTATTTCAAAATGTCCAGGGCCATTCTGAGAATCATTTAGATAAGATAACGTTAGATAAGGTAGGTCAAGATGATATAAGACAGGACGAGATAATATAAGACAATATAAGACAAGACGAGATAATATAAGAAAAGACGAACTAATATAAGACAAGACGAGATAATGTAAGACAATATAAGACAAGACGAGATAATATAAGACAATATAAGACAAAACGAGATAATATAAGACAATATAAGACAAGACCAGATAATATAAGACAAGACGAGATAATGTAAGACAATATAAGACGAGATAATATAAGAAGACGAGATAATATAATACAATATAAGACAAGACGAGATAATGTAAGACAATATAAGACAAGACGAGATAATGTAAGACAATATAAGACAAGACGAGATAATGTAAGTCAAGACGAGATAATATAGGACGATATAAGACAAGACGAGACAATATAAGACAAGTCAAGATAAGTCAAGACGAGATAATATAAGACAAGTTAAGATAAGCCAAGACGATATCATATAAGACAATATAAGACAAGACGAGATAATGTAAGTCAAGACGAGATAATATAGGACGATATAAGACAAGACGAGACAATACAAGTCAAGATAAGTCAAGACGAGATAATATAAGACAAGTTAAGATAAGACAAGACGAGATAATATAAGACAATATAAGACGAGATAATATAAGACGATATAAGAAAAGTCAAGATAAGACAAGACGAGATTATATAAGACAAGATAATATGAGAATATAAGACAAGACCAGATAATATAAGACAATATAAGACAAGACCAGATAATATAAGACAATATAAGACAATACCAGATAATGTAAGACAATATAAGACAAGACCAGATAATATAAGACAATATAAGACAAGACCAGATAATGTAAGACAATATAAGACAAGACGAGATAATGTAAGACAATATAAGACAAGACGAGATAATATAAGACAAGACGAGATAATGTAAGACAATATAAGACAAGACGAGATAATGTAAGTCAAGACGAGATAATATAGGATGATATAAGACAAGACGAGACACTATAAGACAAGTTAAGATAAGACAAGAAGAGATAAGACAAGATAAAGCTTGGTTAAGACAAGACGATATATATAATATAAGACAAGATAAGTTAAGTCAAGACGCAATAAGTTAAAGGATAAAATAGGATAAGTCAAGATAAGACACAACGAGACAAGATCATATTTCATTAGACAAGAAAATGTCTGATAAGATAATATAAGACAAGTTAAGATAAGGACAAGATTAGATAAGACAAGATAAGACAAAATAAGATATTATTGTATTAGTCCCACAATGGGGACATTTGCAGTGTAACAGCAGGACAGTTGATATGAAGAACAGGAAGAATCTAAACAAGAGGGAGAAAATATAAAGTCATTGTCCGGCAGAGAAGACAGTTTTGTCATCATCGTCCTCCCATCACCTCCCGGGACAGATCTGACCTTCCTAATCACTTTCATTCAGGTCTGACCAAATTATTTCTTAATTATTGAACAGAGAGTCCATGTGGGTCTGCAGATAAACACGGCAGAGTATTCATCCGTCCTTCCTCACACACGTCACAGTAAACACACACACTTCAAAAAATGAGTTAAATAAGATGTAAAAAAAACGTCTTCACTCTCTATACCCCTGATCTTTGATCAGAATTCAACACAAAAGTTTTCTAAATGCTTAAACATAAAAAATGTATGTTTTTCACTAAAAGATGTTCCACAATTATTGGCATTTACAGTTTATGAGTACAAGGAAACGGTTAAGGTATAAAGGTGTACAAGTACATGAGGTTATACTGGAGGTATAACTCTCTTAACAGCTGCCTGGTTTCCCCCACAGAAGAAGAAGCAGGGAGTAGAGGAAGAAGATGGAGATGAATATGAAGCAGAAGATGAAGAGGAATATGAAAAAGAACATGAAGAAGAAAAAAAACGAAGAACGAGTTGATGATGATGATGATGATGATGATGATGAAGGGGAAGAAGAAGAAAAAGAAGAAGAAGAAAAAGCAGGAGAAGAAAAAGAAGCAAACGAAGAAGACGATTATGAGGAAGATGAAGAAGAAGTAAAAGAAGTGGAAGAAGAAAAAGCAGATGAAGAAGAAGAAGCAGGGACTAGAGGAAGACGATGGAGATGAATATGAAGCAGAAGATGAAGAGGAATATGAAAAAGAAGATGAAGAAAAAATTAAGAAGGAGGTGATGATGATGATGAAGAGGAAGAAGAAGAAGTAGAAGAAGAAGAAAATGAAGGAGAAGAAAAAAAAGGAGAAGTAAAAGACGATTATGAGGAAGATGAAGTAAAAGAAGAAGAAGATGAAGAAGAAAAAGCAGGAGAAGAAGAAAAAGCAGATGAAGAAGAAAAAGAAGAAGAGGAAGAAGAAGAAGCACCACAGTAATACAACTAAAAGGATATTGTTTTATTATTTGTGTTTTTTAATTTTTTAGATGGTAAATATTTATCAATTATTAGTTTTTTACATAAGTTTAAAAGCTCTGTGGTGGTCCACCTGCAGTACTCTCACCTTTCACCAGGGGGCGCCCCTCACTGCCGGAATCACAGCTCTGAATGCATGAGGGCCCAGAGGCAACAGCAGACTCAACCTGCAGCGACCGAAGGGAAGAAATAACAATTTAGTCATTTATGTAGTTAGTTTACCAAAACTAAATCTTCATCATCTGAAGACGGTGATGGTTGTGGAAGCTCCTTCTTCTGTCTTGACATTTAGCGTCGTGTTTTGCAGCGAGAACCTCTGATGAAGACTGAAGAACGAAGGTGACATTTGTGAATCTGAAAACTTTAAGACCATTAAATCCAATTAGAGATCACTTCATCAGAAACTGTCACCTGACCCGTTTCAACGACTTTGGTAAAGGGAAGTTCCATATTTTCGCCACCAGGGGGAGCTCTGTCTCCACATTCAAGGTTTTTTGGGCCCTTCCACGTTCAAGGTGTTGAAATTGAGCTGATATGAATCCACAGGAGGAAAAACCCATCTTCTCACACCCTCCTCTTCTCTCACCACTTCTATCATCAGCTTCAGCCGTTTAGGTGGCCCTATCGTCCAATCACTGTCACACCTGCAGGCTCCGCCCCATCACCATCAGACGCTGTTTTTAAATATTCCCTCTCCACCCATCTCGTTCTCTTTAATAATGGTTCGCACGCCCTCCACCTCCCCATCTCCACCTAGACCTCGCAGATCCATCAGCTTCATCAATCCCCCAACCTCAGCAGAATCATCCGCCACCACCACCAGCGTCCAGACTCCAATTGTGGAGGATATTCCTGCTGCTGCTCAGGGTGGAGACCCTCCCATCTCAATCCCTCCAAAGAGTCTGAAGACTTTTATAACAGATACGTTCTGACCTTTTAACCCTAATTATCATAACAGTATTCACGTCAAAAAACAAAATAATATGAAATCACAACATGGATTTTTGCTCCTCCGTAAAGTTTAGCTCGTCCAGGATTAAAAAAACTTGCTTCTGTACCGTATTCAATTTATTTTAAGGTTAAAAACTATTTTCAATAACTGGATTCTGTTTTAATGGCCTCTTACGTGACGTAGAAGCTTTCTTGGACTTGGGGTTATACAGTTTATACCTGTCATCTGATATTTATGCTCAGGTCCACTTGCGTCACCTGGACAAGCTGTATTTTGACCTGCGTGGGTCATAGTTTCATTCTGGACAGGGTGAGGGGATGCGGTCCAATATTTTGGCTCATGTAGGTCAGAACATTTATAGCTGTCTTTGCAGACCGTCCAATTTGAAAATGGACTCGGTTATATAAGACCGATGTCAATATTATCAAACGGCAAAAAGGAAAAGCAAGAATAATCAGAAAAACATGTTCAAAGTTTCAGAATAAAATGTGGAACTATCGCCAAAATGAGTTTTATCGGATTATAACTATTAATATTTTACACAAGTTTGCACTTTTCAAACATTGATTCAGATAAAGATATTTCTAGAAAGTAAACCAATTTATATTTAATACACTTTATATGATGAGCCAAATCGACCCATCAAAAAAAAAGTAGTATTAGTATTTGGGTTCAACCCAAATTTCTTGTGGGAAAATACTCAATTAAAAGAAAATTTCTCATAATGCTCATTTGGATCTATTGTCAAAGCTCTAAAAGGTAAAAAAAATAAATAAAAGCAGATAAAAGCATCAATAAAAAAAATATTATACTAATAATAATAATGTAAAAATAATAGCATAAAAACAGAAAAGGTTGATTATCTACTTTCATTAGATATACCCCACTTTATAGATTGAATGCATTATTTAGTTTATAACACCTTTATTAACATGTAATAACACTTAATTCACTATAAAGATAGAAAAAGTAGAAAAAAAAATCTAAATGTTTGACCTTGACTGATTTATTTTATAATAACTACATGATTAAGATCCATTATGCCGGATCAGAATCGAAAGCTGGACCTCATCCACAAAACAAATGCAAATAAGCAGCTGTGTCCCGTGGCAGACAGGTCTGGACCCGGCGGTGCTGAGGGCGGGACTTTGTGTTGACATTGAGAATCCGTTTGTGACACATGGATCACGGACTCTGGCCGGGCTGCTGATCAAATATAGACCTAAAACTGGAGAACGCCGGATTCTTTAGGCCGTCTGGGCCAGTTTACCAAAAACAGTCAGGCCTGAATAGTTACACAAGGAAGCCATACTGATTCAGAGAATCGGGTGTTCCTTTCCTCTCCTCTTATCTCTGCAGTTTCAAGGTGTATTTTTATGGGGGTGGGGGGTAGGGGGGGAGGAGCTGTGAATCCCGGGCCAGAAGCCTTTGCCCCAGATTCCCTTTATAACCCGGAGCCAGAGGATGTGCAGCGGCTCTCTGTGTTGCCATGCAAACATTTTCCAGCGGGGAAAAGGAATAAGATCAAGGTTTAAAGAAGACCCAGAGGAATGTCTTTCACAGTTAAACGTGTTTCCGTTAAAATCCAGGAACCGTCTTCAGCCACAGACGGCGCAACCATCAAAACTGTGAAAAAAAGTAGAGGAACCCTGATTTCCTACATCGAACTGTAAAAATCTCTCAACCTGCTCGGATTTGCATTGAAAAAAAGAAAAATATTATTGTTAATATTATTTAATAAGGGGAAATAGTATCCGATACCTAAATCACCGGCATTAGAAAAAAAGGCCTACACTGTCACCCCCAACATCAAGGGTATATAAAGCCCCACAAAAAAGACCCCAATCCCCAGCATTGTACCAGCAATCCCCCTGATTGAACTCCTCAAATCAATTGTGAAGGAGTCTCTGAAAAACAGTTTTTCCTGTAAAAAATAAAATAAACAAAAATAAAATATGAACTATTAGAGTAAAATATGATATTTATAAAAGATACGTCTCTTCAAGTTTATTCAGTTTGGCCGGGCGGCCAAGGAAGAGTCCTGGTTTCTCCAGACCTCTGAGCTCTTAGGAACCTTCATGCAGCAGAAATGTTTTCGTAGTCTTCCCAGATCTGCGCCTCGACACAACCCTGTTTTAGTTTTAGTTTTTAGGCTTAGCTTCAGCTCTGATCGGTATTATCAGCTGTGTGTTCTTATATAAACAGCTGGTGTTGGTGTCGGCGCCATCTGATGGTGGTTAAGGAAACTTTCTGAACCCAAGATTCAGCTGATCTCGGATCTTTCTAGTTGGAATCCTTGGAGAGTCTTTAGCAGGTCCAACCATCCTCCTCACAGTGTGTGGGGTCAGTTTGCAGACATGTCCTCTTCCAGGTTGATGTCTAACATCTTCAGTCTCTTTAAACTTCTTCATTATTGATCTAAATGTTCAAACTGACATTTTGAACTGCTGAGAGATGTTCTTGTCTCCATTGTCAGATTTGTGCAGCTCTACAACTTTTCTCTGCTCCTCATTTCTGTGTTCTCTGGTCTTCATCATGGTGAAGACCCTCAGAGAGAATCAGGCCTGTGTCACCTCATATTTATACCCCAGTCAAACAGGAAGTACCTGTTCACCACTTCAGAGTTCCTGCCCACACAGGTGGAGATAC
>VRLP01009456.1:0-12671 GCA_009660295.1 Lophius piscatorius
CCCTTTCAAAAACAGGGCCGAGGATTTTCTGCCCTTTAATCCTCTTCTGCCGCGGGGGGAGGGCTGTGCGGCCCCCCCCCCCCCCCCAACCCCACCCCATAGCTATTTCCAGCGGTTCTGATTAGACCCCCCAGCCAGAAGTTCTGATAGCAGATAAGTGATTAGAACAGGGATTCGCTCCATTTATTTGATGCACCAATTAACGCTGACAATGCGGCACCAGATTATTGGATCTGCAGAGAGATTACATTTAAACGTAAAGCTCCGGTTCTTAGAACTTACAGGTTCTGACAAAATGTTCTACAAGGTCTGTTCATGACCCCCAAACAACTTCTGCCTCTTTGGGCTTTTCTCTTCTGGGGTCTCCACAGAGAATCATCTGTCCTCTGTCACACCAACCAACCGCATGTCCTCTCTCACCACATCCAGAAACCTCCTCTCTGGTCTCCTCCTGCCTGCAGGTCTCTTCACGGGTCCAAAACATCAACAGGTCCAGGTTCATACAGTGAAACAGTCCAGGTTCATACAGTGAAACAGTCCAGGTTCACACAGTGAAACAGTCCAGGTTCACACAGTGAAACAGTCCTGGTTCACCTCCTCCCCCTGCTGCCCCTCCGGGTCACGTGATCATACCCTGGTTCTGTTTCTTCTGGACCACCTGCCGGTCCTGAGCAGCAGAACTTCCTGCCGACTGCCTCTGGATTAAAACCGACCCAGACTTCCATTACAAAGACGTCAAACTCAGTTTGTTCCCCTCGGTGGGCGGAATCTTAATGTAAGACTACATAAATGTAATGTCTTCCTGTCACATCCCATAATTACCTCTGCCTTCAGTTCTTGCTGGTGTTAGGAGTCGTTAACGGAGGAAGAGCAGCTCCTCTTCTTCACTCCTGTCTCACGTTTGTTGTCTCAGGAGTTTCTCTCTGCCTTCATCAAATTTTACCTTCGTCATTTGTTGATGGCAACTATCGGGTCGCCATGGTTACCTGTCAGAGGGAGGGATGGATCGGACCCGGAGACGAGCTCCAGAACCTGGAGCTGGAGAGAGTGTCAGAACCAGAACATGGAGCTGTAGAAGAAGGTGGTCTGGTTCTGTTGGGACAGGATTTTGGACTGCCGGGTGTGTGTGCGCTGACTACCTGGGTAAGATATGGTACCAGGATGCATTATGGGAAGACACCTTCCGGGTCAGGCAGTGTGATGCTTTAGACCGTGTTCTTTTGGGTCCTACCATTACATTGTTGGAGAACCCGAAACTATGAAGAAAATAAAACCAACTTAAACAACATCATCCAGCACAAGATGACAGGATGCATTCTGGGACATGTAGTCCGTGAACACTGAGACATTTGATTGGGTTCTCTGTGAGATCTGAGGCGGGTTCTTGCTGCGGGTCTGGACTAAGACACGTTTGACCTACCGCCTTAATTGGATCAGCGGGTCATCTCTGCTTCACGGGCGCCGATAATCAGGACGGGATGAGGTAACCGTTCAGAACCGACGCCGCAGTATCGACACCAGCTGCCGCGTTCTGGTACGAATGAACGTTACAGAGCAAGAGAGCGGGTTCTGGTGCTGTAAACGGACCTCAGCACCAGCACGCTCCTCCCTGGTTTGTTAAAGGTCACCTCTGAAGGGAGCTCCTGCTGCAAACAACTGGACCTCTGCATGCAGGACGTGAGTAATGGCGACCCGCCAGGATGAAGGGTCACATGGGCGACGCCCAGCGCATACTTAATACTAAAATCATTACAATAATTACTTGTAATATTATTTTGGAGAGTCGGGTTCCTCCTCTTCCTCCGGAGCGTCTTAAGTACGCCTCTTTAGCCCAGAGTTAAACGGCCTTGTTTGTTTAACGGCGTCCGTTACCCCGCCGAACCCATCAGATACGTTTATGCGTTCAGACGAAGCCGTAAAGAACCCGCGGGTGGAGATTAACGGCACCGCTCTCCGGTGGAAGGACCATAAATGCACCTTAAAGTCTGGTTTCTGAGCCCGGATGATATTCCCACACACTCTTTATTACTGTATAACACACACACACACACACACACACACACCGGCGCTGTTTCACCGCACGACTGGACCCGACGCAGAAATACATCAAAGTATGCGCATTAATCAGGGGTCGTGTTTGTTCGGGGAGAAATCAGGGGGCTGTTTTCATCCAGGCCATGAAAAATGGTCCCAATATGAAATAATGGGACCAGATTCTGGCCCCGCCCCTCTTTGGAGCCACGTTTAATAACTCCACTCCGGTCCAGGTTCCATCCTCTCCTCCTCCTCCCTCCCTCTCCTCCTCACACATGTACACTGACCTTCATTCCTCTTCTCTCCGGCCGCATACCTCCACCTCTCCAGGTTCTCCTCCACCTACTCCCTGCCCCCACTACAGATCACAATGTCCCTCACCCACATCAGAGTCCACGGAGACTCCTGCCGGACCTCATCTGTCAGCCTGTCCATCACCACAGCAAACAAGAAGGGGCTCTGAACCCATCCTTGGTGCAGTCCCACCTCCACCTCGAATCCATCCATCACTCCTACCGCTCTCAAACACATCCTGCACCACTCTGACATACTTCCTGTCGCTCTGGACTCCTTCATCCAACCATCTACCTAGTTCTTGAAATTTGGTACCAGAACACTTTTCCTCCATTCCTCGCGCGTCAAAACTCCTCCGCCCTCTCTCCTCCGCGCCTCCACTGATATGTCGTCAGGACAAACCGCCTTTCCGTTCTTCATCCTTACATCCAACTTCCTTCATCTTCCCTCTCTCTCTCTCTCATTCCCCGTGAACTTTCAACGATACTCATGTCTTCGTATCAGAACCGGCGCCGAACCGCAGAGGCGCTCAGCGTTTCTTGTTCCAGAGTGGCGTTCAGGTGACCCCCCCTCAGAGGTTTTGACCCCCGGTTGATCATTTCTCCTCCTTCTGTTCGGAGGAATAACCAACCAACCTGCGTAAATGTGACGATTTATCAAAGCGTTTTTCTCCTCCTCCTCCTCCTCCTCCTCCTCCTCCTCCTCAGAAGAGTTTTACTGCACCGCTGAAATCTGCATCCGACAGCTGCGGCCCGTTCAGGTTTTTATGCGGCTTCAGCTCGGATGGGAAACGCGGCGGAGGAAACGTGTGTGTAATCACCGCGGAGCAGCTCTGAGGGTCCGGGCTGTCGGATAGATTACCTCGACAATCGTCTGCGCTGCAGTTGAGCAAGGCATTTTCCTCCTGTGGGGCTGGAGGGGGTTGAGGGGGGGGGTAGCTCCAGCTGTGCGGACCCCCGGTGTGTTCATGTCTTTAATTGAGGAGCGGCGGGCGGTGTTGCAGTCGGGGGACGCGAACGCTCAGCACAGCGGCGGAATAAACAAGCGTAAAAATAGAAGCTGCTGAAGGAGGTTTTGTAGAAAACGTCGACATTCGTCTTGAACCGACGCAGCAGGAGTTCAAAGGTCATTCACAGAAGTTTGAAACTTAACACACAAAGTTCCCGAACCATCAACAGTTTGGATCCGGACTTTGTGGGTTTGCTTTGACCGACCGGACCGTTCTGTCCTCATCCGACTTCTGAGGGTTCTAACATCTCAAGCCTTCGCTTTGGCGCTCGTAGTGCTGTCACACGGGGTCACGACCCCAAACACGACCTGGGACCGACCTCAGCGTTCACTCTGAAGTGACCCAGTGGCAGCTGGTTCTGCCCGTGTGGCTCATTTCATCTGAAATTACCTTCCCTCCACCATTTTCCTCCTCTCTTCTGCAGAAAAAGCAAAGTTGAAGCTGAAAACAAATCAGGAAGTGATTCTGTGGGCGGGAGGGGGGGGGGGTGAAAACGGCGGCGGCGGCGGCGGCGGCACAAGGACATTTCTGATTCCATTCCGTCTCTAATGCCCAACATCCATCTACTCTAAGAAACAACAAAAAAGGTGTTTTCATATTCTGCTCATTTCCGCGGCGGCGGAGTCGACTCGCTCCGAACGGTTCCCCGAAACTGACAGGAATCCGCCGCCACATTACGATGAGAGAGAATTGCCGGCGCCGCAGACCGGGCGGCATTTGTCTTCCACACGAACCCGGAATCGGAGCCTAATCGTCTTTTTTTTTTTTGTTTCGCTTCTTTTGTCTCCGCCGCTCTCGCTCCCAAATTTCCCCCTCTTGTCTAATTAGCCTCTTTCTGCTCGCTGCTGCACTCCAAATCGTTCGCCCCATTGTGCGGCGCCTTCATCTCCTCTCTCTCTCCGTCATCTCTCACTTATAGAGATGGATGAAAGCGGGGTACCGGGGAGTACGGTCGGAGAGCTCGGCTGAATCCAGGCGGGTCATTAACCCGCCTCGGGTCCATCCATCCTGAAACCACACACACACACACACACACACACACACACACACACACACACACACACACACCTGACCGGGTCCGGCTCAAACACTCTGACCCTGAGTCACTTCCTTCGCTCTTGTCACAACCGGAGCGATGTGTTCCGGCTGCAGGTCGGAGGCGAATCACACATACGGACCGGCGGTGCGTTGGTTCTCCGCCGGGGGGGTGTTGTGAATAAATGCGACGCCCACACGGAACTCGTCGCTGTTTCGCGGCTCGGCTCGCCGCCGGGCGAGCGTTACTGACATCATCTGTTCTTCGTTAAACGGCTGGAATCCTTCTCGCATCGACTTTGTGATGCGGCTCGGAGGCCCGGAAACACCCAGAACCGTTTATCTCACCCCCAAACACCAGGACGCGATGACTGCAGAGGCCCAGGACTCGCCTCCTCTCGCCTCCTCCGGCCGGAGGAGGTGATAAAAACACGACTGCAGGAACGGAGGAGGCGTTAGGATCCGGCGCTCTACAGGAAATTAACCAACCCTGAATGTGAGGAATAAATTCTCAATTTGAGGAGATGGAGATGGAAAACTTGTGAGACCCACACAGATGCAGGAGTCAGAGGAGGAGGGGTACCAGGACCAGATTCTGTAGTGGGGTCTACTGAGCAACAATCCAGGGGTTTCTGTCTTCCATTTGAATTTAAGCGTGTCGTTTTGATGCTGATGGGTGGATATTGTCTGTAATTTTCTGCATTTGCTTCAACTGCATGATGGGAAAATGGACGGCAGTGATGATGATGATGGTGTACCGGTCTGTAGTGGTGGAGAGAGAGATGGATGTTGATTTACCGATCCATCTATGCTCCAACCCTCCCCCTCCGGTCATGAACTCTAAGTAGAGGCTGAAAGGATGAGGTCAAAGCCAGATAATTAGGTTATAAAGTAGGTTATAAACACTTCATAAGTCATTATTTACTGTTTATAAACAGCTTATAACACAACTCTCAATTCATCAATGAGGCTCACAATTTGGCAATATTCGGTTAGCAGCAAAGATGAGTGGGCTCACTATTTGGCAAGCACCAGATCTCTGATAGCCTTTCCAATCAGTTATAACAGCTTATTAACGTTATTAGTAAACTACGTACGAACCATTTACAAAACGTTACGTCTTAATGTGAAGAGCTAAAGTTCAGTATGAGATTTCTCCGCTAACTTCCAGTGGATCAACTTTTTTTTGTTGATCACGTTGTTTTCTTCATGTTGAGACGCGACGCAGATCCAACGTCCACGAAGCTTCCCGCTTCGAGGAAAACATCAAGCAGGTTCTCACTTTTGACACATTTCATCTGACTTGAGGTTTTTGCCGCCGCGTTGATGAAGACGAAGTGTGCCGCCGCTCCATCGCGGCGGATTCCTTACAGACAGATGTGCGGCGTTATCGGAATACACGGCGCCGCCGCAGCCGATGGATGAGTCCGGGGAAGAAAATGCGATTACAGCGACAGTCATAACTCAGATTAGCCGCCGCGTGTTCGCCTCGACGCGGGAATCAATCACCATCACGGCCGGAACGCCGCCTCATCGCGCACGGCGCCGCCACAAAAGGACAAATATTATCCTCTCTGGTGGAGAAACAAGGACGACGATCTCTGTCTTTAATAAACAACGTCAGCCATTATGCTCATAAACAGTGCGAGGCCAGAGGCTGAGTGTGAGGGGGGGAGCAGGGGTGGGGGGTTGTGGGGGGGGGGGGGGCATCCATTCAGCATTTCTGCTGAGGGTATCTGCAGCGAGAGGATCAAACAGCTTCCTGACAAAAGAGGCGCCGACGCAGCGTGCTGAGATGACAGCGCCGGTGCACTCAGCACTAACGCCAGCTGACGAACCCAGTCCAGATCACTCCACCCCCCACCCCCCCCCACCCCGGTCCGATGACTGCTGATGACATCAGGACGCGTTTCAGGCCCGGGGATTCTCATTAAATCAGAAGTCATCTGATAACGGAGCGGCGGCGGATTTTCTGCCGTTTAGTCACGGCGACACGCGAGCAGCCAAACATTGGCACGCTTTGAATTTCAACGTTTTTCTTTTTTTTTTTTCCTGGATCCCCCCGCGGATGGCGGCGGTCCCGACCGCCTGACGACGACTGAGGCGGCATAAAAGAGGCGGCGTGATGATTCTGTTTGTTTCCTCTGATGAACGCCGCTCCGGGGGGGAAACTGTGTTCGGAAAAACTTAATTTGGAGCCATGCTGAGAAGAATATTCCCTTAAATGTTTTGTAAAACGCCGAGACTCGTGTTCAGCCGCGGCAAAACGGCAGAAAAAAAAGAAAAAGGAAGAAAGAATCCAGATTTGTTTGTTGATTTTCTGGCTGAAAATAAACAAAAAAACAATAAAATTCTCTTTTTTTTATCAGGCTGATGAAAAAAAGAGAATTTTACATATAAATAAAAATATAAATATAAACATTAAACTGAGTCAGACGCTCGTTAGCCGAGCGTCTGACTCAGTTTAATGTTTATATTTAATATCGTGAATCTGTTGGATTCTATCCAAACAGATTTAACAGTGTCGTCTGCGTATACGAGAATATTACAACCGTTTTGTACGTCATTAATACATTTTAAAAAAGTAAAGGTCCTAACATAGAACCCTGGGGTTCACCGTCGCGTTTCATCCTGTTTCTATTTCTCTGTTGGTGATAAATGTGGTAGAAATGTTGCGATGGACTCTGGAGACGCTCCTCTTCCTCAGCCTTGATCTCATCAGGTCATGTGACCTACAGAAGATGTTGATACGCAGTAATTAGCACTGTATGCTAGATACATCGGATCACAGTCAGAAGGTTCTGGGTCTGAACCCGTGGGTCAGATCTCATCATTTGTCGACGGATAACGATTTTAAGAATGAATCATCTTGTTTTTCTGGTTTTAAGATGTTTTCACTCAGATTCAGACGGAAAGAAGAACTGAAGAACGACTTTGGACTCTTTCACCCACCAACAGAACTTTTCTGTTCCGACTCGTCCAAAGCTCATCCAGTGTGTTTCATTCACAGCTTCTCGCGGCGCAGGAGGGAAAAAAAACATTTATTTTCCCTCGGTTTGTTCTGAAACCAACTGTTTATTCTAATATTCGGTGTTTTTCCCTCACGTTCCTGCATGAATCCTCCTCCGAGCTCCTTTTCTGGTTTTTTTTCAGTCACAGCTGCACAAACACCTTCCTAAGGTGCTTTTGACACATTTGTGCAAAATGGGCGAATCTCATTTTCTCTCTCTGCGGACGTGATCCTCATAAAGTCGGAGCGAGGAGGAAAAGTGGAAGCGAAGATTTTTCCCTCCTCAATCGCTCAGGAGTCGGTGGAGGTGTTACCGAGTCCCGACGAGAGCCCAATTTATTTTATATACCCGGTCTGGATGAAACCATAAAATAATCATCTTCCTCTTAACCTCTGAGGAAGAGCGGTGACCGGCGTCCTCGCAGAGGCGATGGGAAAGGAAATGACAAATGGGACATTGTTCGGCGGTCCGGGTTTAGTGGGTCTCTGATCCTTTATGTCAGATTCAAGAATGGTATCGCAAAGTCAGCAAATCCAGATCCACTCATTTGGAGTCCATTTCCAGGGTTACCTTGATCTCCGTTCATTGGATCGTTCTCCTTCTGGGTTTTCACCCCAAGACCCACGTTTGTTACGGTGGTCCCTGCCTCTTGTGTCGGACCCTGTTAATGTCTGTGGCTCACAATCAGGGGACATAAAAGCAGCTTATAGGAAGTCCTTTGGGTCACATGGGTCCTTGGTCGGTTGCATGTTTGGTTTGTTGCTTGCTAGGTTGATTGAAAGGTTGGATGATTGTTTGGTTGGATGATTGGTTGGTTGGTGGGTTGGATGATTGGTTGGTTGTTGGATTGGTTGGTTGGTGGGTTGGATGCTTGTTGGGTTGGATGATTGTTGGGTTGGATGATTGGTTGGTTGGTGGGTTGGATGATTGGTTGGTTGTTGGATTGGTTGGTTGGTGGGTTGGATGATTGTTGGGTTGGATGATTGTTGGTTTGGATGATTGGTTGGTTGGTGGGTTGATTGAAGGGCTGAAGGGTTGGTTGATTGAAAGGTTGGATGATTGGTTGGTTGTTGGATTGGTTGGTTGTTGGATTGGTTGGTTGGTGGGTTGGATGATTGTTGGGTTGGATGATTGGTTGAAAGCTTGGTGGGTTGGATGGCTTGAGTTGAGACCTGTCGGGGGTTGAACCCGCCTCATGTGTCTGATCTTAATTGTAGTTTTTTACGGACAAGATCACGGTAGTTCCAGAACCCCTAGTTGTGCCGCTAACGGGGGTCTACTCATGGTTCAGGTCCAGCTTCTAATCCAGACTAAGTACTAAAACCTGATGCATCTGGGGTCTTTGAGACCCTCCCCCTTGTCTCTGCTCCTATTTGTGATTCTCGTGGAAAAAGATCTAAAGTTCAGCATCACCAACCTCATCACTTCACTTTGGGTTGTAGGTTCAAAGACCGGCGGCTCCACGTAGAGTTCTGGGACGGTTTTGTTCTCTCAAGACTGACAATTCGAGGTCCAACCTCAAGATACTCAGTAGTGGGCTCCCTTGAAAGGCCGGCATCCAGACGGGGTCCCAGATCGCCTTGTTTGCTTGCCAACCAACACCCAATGGTGGTCCCACTGGGTTTGTGCTGCTTCAGGAAGACCGACCCGGTCGTTGGGTTACGTGTCCAACTACCAGATCGCCACCAGAGGTCGGCCCCGGATCTTGTCCGGTTCTTGTATCACTTGAGACCAGTTTGCTCTAGGAAACCTAAGGGACCCACAAACCCCTACACCGCACGAAGGTGTCCTGGTTCAGGTTGGAGATTGGGTCCGGTGCTCGGATCAGCGCCGCTGTTGTCGCGGTGATGAATGTCTGGATAATACGCCCCCGGGTCGGACCAGGCGCTCCGTTTGGGATCCTCCCGGGATGAAATCTAAACATCAGTCAGGAGGAGAGAGGATTAAAAAAATTAAAAAAAAGGCTTCCCTCCCCCCAGGAAAGCTCCACGGCTCTTTCAGAAGAAGGGAAAAGGTCAACTGACATCATCCGCTGCGAAGAATCAGGATCAGCTCGCAAAAGACATTTGGATCCGGCTGGAAGAGGATCCCGGCATTTATGGATGACATCACAACCCCGGGCAGGGAGAACCGGCACCAGAACCACAGATATACTCAAATACAGCCCCGGACTCTGACTCATAAACCCTCCAGCGTCTCAAGGGTCTTTATTCTTTAATGAAGTCGCACTCAGACCCCCGGCGGTCCTCAAATAGTCCCGCCTCAGCGCCGAGTCACTATTCCTCCCTGGTCAAACATCATTTGAAGTGTCACCGCTCGCTCCGAGCGCCGCATAAAGTCAAGGTGTTTGTAAAGCGGCGGAGACAAACAGAGACCCGGTTCAGACCCGGTATTAAAAATCCATCCTCAGAGATCCGGTCACCAGCCAGCAGCTGGTTTCTAACCGCCTGAGTCGAGTCTGAGGGAACGCGCCGCAAAAGTTTTATTGATTGTGTTTCAGTCAGGCGAAACTTATGGGAGGAGCAAGAGGCAGCAGACAGATGGTCTGAGAGAGGAGAGAGGGTGGGGGGGGGGGGCGCCCCTCCTCCTCCCCTACTCCTCCCCTCCTCCTCCCCTCCATAAAAACCCAGTGGCTCTGAGTACTTACAACAGGACTCCTGTAAACATGAGGCGGGAAGGAGCCGCGATGTTCCGACGATGTGTGATGTGTCTGCGGCTAACACACGGAGGACATCTGTAAACATTAGCGATGCTAGACGCTAGTAGCTGGTAGCAGCTGCTAGCAGTTAGCAGCTAACGCAGCTAACGCTTTTAAAATGCCTGGTGAAAATCTACATCAGACTTATGGGACGTACGTGGGGTCACATGGGTCGTTGGTGGGTTGTGTGATTGGTTGGTCGGTTAGAAGACTGGTTGACAGGAGGACCGAGGGTTTGGTTGTTTGGTTGGTGGATTGGATAATTGTTGGATGGATGATTGGTCGGTTGAAAGGTTGGTTGGTTAATTAGCTTGTCCCTTGATTAATTGCTGACTTGTTGGGGACGTACCCACCTCTAGCCTTTTATTAGCTGTGACAGGCTCCGCCCCCCACAGTGAAAAATCAGAGGGAGAAATTGGACCTGAGGTCAGAACTTTTGGTTTACATGACCTCTGTTTCAGGATTTGTCATTGGTTTGATGATCTGTAGGATCTCACAGGAACTTCTTCCTCGGCTGGACCGTTGTAGCAGAGAAAAGGACAGGTGTGTGGGCGGAGCCAGCTGGTTCCTGACGTGTGATCTCAAACATCTGCCTCTTGATTGACGCTCAAACGTTTCCATCTAGCGAACCGGACATGAGTGGTCCCGCCCCTGATGGAATGTGGGCGGGGCTCCATCCATTAACCGTTAAACACGACGGTGGTCGGCGCTGCGGCGGCGTCTGATGGCGCGTATCTCCCGCTCATCACAGTCAGCCAACAAGCTGTCGGGTCCAGATAACCACCATCACCGCTGGCTTCACGCTGGCGCCTCAGCCGGCGTGCACGTGTGAGTGCGTGGATGTAATTGGCTGTCCTTGCGGCGCCGCACATGTTCTGAGCTCCAGAGCTTAGAGAGATTAGAGTCGCGCGTTGAGCCGCGACAGGAGACCCGGGAAAATAAGGAGACGACGCTGTTTGCAAACGCCACATCCTGGCGTGGTCACCTCCGGAGCGCCGGCTCATTACGTATGCTAACAGCGCTTCAGTCGGGTCCATCACTCACAGAACCAAGCCCCTGCATGGTGGACGTCTCTGACGGCAGCGGCGCCCTGAAGGATTTGGATGATGTGACATTTAAGTCCGACACTCGAGGTGAACGCGGCTGAGAAAAATAAAAATCCTCCTGGCTCACGTCTCCGATACCTTCTACCTCCGTCTGCACACGGATATAAAACCGCGGTTCTGTGTCTGTGTTATCTCCAACACGCCGCCGCCGCACCTGATGACACCCGGAGGAAGCATGGATATGTTCAGTGGGGTGTTTCTGTTTGGAGAGCCTCAGAAGGAGGCCCGACGGCCAATCAGAGGCCGCGGCAGGCGGCCACACCGCCGTATACACAGCTCGCCGCCAACCCTAATGGGTCACGAGTCCATCCGGGGTTAGAACTTAGGATTCTATTGTACGCTCAGTCCATTTTCTCCACAAGCACCCACATTTTTTAGGTACCTACGCCCATCTGTTCGCCCGCGAGGCGCGGTCAGGGGCGTGGCTTGAACACAAAGTAAATGAACAACAACAACAAAACAAACCGCTGGATCTGAAGTCGACGCTGCAGGATTTGACTTATAGTTAAAGGCGGCTTCAGATGTTCCAATCGGACGCGAATGTCCAGCGATGACATCATCAACACACGCGCGCTCTGCTGGTTACAAGCTAGTCCTGCATGGATCGATGACATCATCACATTTTTAATGTACATTTCACACCGGATTCTAAAAAGCTGTTTTGACAGATTTGCAACAGGTGTGAACCAGTTTCAGTCCAGTAGTGAACCAGTTTCAGTCCAGTAGTGAACCAGTTTCAGTCCAGTAGTGAACCAGTTTCAGACCAGTAGTGAACCAGTTTCAGACCAGTTGTGAACCAGTTTCAGACCAGTAGTGAACCAGTTTCAGACCAGTAGTGAACCAGTTTCAGACCAGTAGTGAACCAGTTTCAGACCAGTTGTGAACCAGTTTCAAAACTAGTTGTGGCCGAATTTCAGATCAGTTTCAGACCATTTGTGGCTAAGTTGTGAACCAGTTTCAGTCCAGTTTTGAACCGGTTGTGGTCCAGTCTCTGATGGGATCTGGGCCTCACCAGCTCTACAATTTTTGCTGGGAAAATATGTAAAAACATCTTGAATCCAGATTGACGCTAGCGTGTGTGAACACCGAAGCAGATCTCACATCTTCATCTCACATCTTCATCTCAGACTCGGTGTTGCTGCAGTGCAGATTCTTCCAGCTGCTCTTTGCTGGAAGCGAATGATTCATGATAAAAACCAGGGTGAAGCTCCGACGATCCGTCAGGCTGCAGCCGATGAAGAGAGTGGAAGGACAAGAGGAGATAAACACACATTATTCCTCTGCTTCAGTTATAACCACACACACACACACACACACACAGATACTAACACACACACACACTAACACACACACACACACACATACACACACTAACACACTAACACACACACACACACACACACACACACACACACACACACACACACACACACACACACACACACACA
Source organism: Lophius piscatorius (assembly GCA_009660295.1). Taxonomy (NCBI): domain Eukaryota; kingdom Metazoa; phylum Chordata; class Actinopteri; order Lophiiformes; family Lophiidae; genus Lophius; species Lophius piscatorius. The sequence continues at coordinate 12,636 of VRLP01009456.1, forward strand.
CACACACACACACACACACACACACACACACACACA
>VRLP01009457.1:0-12670 GCA_009660295.1 Lophius piscatorius
TATATATATTTATATATATTTATATACATATATATATATATATATATATATATAAATATATTATATATATATATTTTTATATATATATATATATTATATATATATATATATATATATATAATATTTATATATATATTAATTATATATATATATATGCGCCTCGCATGCGCAGCAGGGTTACTGCGGTCTCGGTTGTCGTAGTGCTCGTTTCTGCGGTTGTTTCTGCGCCGTGCCCGACCTAGGCGACGGCGAACCAACGTCCATTCCCCGTCATACGACAAATCATTCATAATAACGAGCCAATTACGCCAAATTCAGGTCAATTAAAATGAAAACAAGCCTTGTACGACGTATGGGTCCGTTAATGGACCTTCTTCAGGCAGGCTTGTCTGAGTAAAATGAATAAAAAGTTTTTTAATCGCTGTTTGGGTTAGGTTTGGGAAAAGGTTATCACGACGAATCCCCCCGCCTGGTCTGACGACCCAGCAGGGTTAGGTGTTAGGTTAAGAGGTTAGGTGAAGGTTAAAACGTAGCATCCCGGGAAATTGCTACGAGGTGCAAAGGCACAGGAGGACCCGCTGGGGGAGTCCGCTTTAAAAGATTTATTAAGACCCCTGTAACTTAAAACTATTTCTTAGGTAACCACGGCTCTGGCGGGAAAGAGGAGAGAGATTGATGTTGGGGCTCCCACAATCATTGCCAGCAAAATATATCCAAAAAAATGGGCATCGTAGGTAAGCAGCGAGGAAATCACTCACTATACTTTACGTACATATGCACCCCTACACATGTACCACACTACATATATACACAGAAACACACACGTATACAGATATACATATAAAAATCTAAATAAATAAAACCTGTAAAAACAACTATAAAAGAAGTGCTCAGAGGTAAGTACTTTGGTTGGTGTCAATGCAAACTGGTTAGTACGTATAAAAATAAGGTGCTAATAAAATTATTGGCCGGATACACATCTGTAAATTAAGACAACACAACCAACTTAAAATTGATAAAATATTCAAATCATTAGATAAAAAAGAAACAAAACTAAATTATGGGGGAGCATTTCACATCCAGGGGGCTTTCCCCACTGCTTACCACCAGTAGGGGTTACCCTAACCCTGGTGTGTGATGTAAAACCAAGGGCCTCCCTTAAGGGGATGCTCTCCAGGGGGACCCCTCCTCCTCCCCCTCCCCCTACTCCCCCTACCTGTGAAAGGTAAAATGGCCAGTTTCCTGCAATTTACCCTGTTCTATTTAAGTGCTCTTTAGGTAAGTGCTTTTAAAACATGTAATAAAATGAAGAAAAGAAAAGAAACATTTCATAAAAGGTAAGTATAGTGTTAAATTTGTGATAAAAGCATGCATGAAATTATTTAATTTCTGTTATAGAACAGGGGAAAAGAACAGTGTTTGTGGCGTTTTTCTCTATTTTTTTATTTTTTTATTTAATAAAAACCAAATAAATCTTGTGACCTTTGGGGTCAGATTTAAGTCACTTCCTGTTGTGCTGGAATGACATGTAATGGATGTCACTGTTCAGTGAAGGTCTATGAAGAGGGGGTTCATCTTCCAATTCATTGCTAAATTCCTCTTCACTTCTTTTTTCTTTGGCAGTAGCAACTGACTGCGATGATAGTGATGACAACCACAACCACAGTGACAACAGCTGCAGCTGCATATATAATTCCATGGCTCGGGGTCTTTGGTGACGTGAACTTGAGTATAACCTCACAGTCTTCCATAGCACAAAGGACTTCGACCGTACAGATGTAGGTTCCACAGTCGTTCTCTGTTGTTTAACGTAAAAACAAGTCAACTTGAATAGTGTCAACAAAGGCTTTACGAGGAATTATCTGGTTTCCACTTGTCTTTGACCATCTAAACTTCAGAGGGGGAGTACCTTGTGAGGATCTGCTTTTCAGGATCACATCTTCATCTGCCACAGCTTCATATTCCATGTAACACACTGGCTTACTTGGCTTCTCCTTTACATTCAGGATAAGTTTTTTTTAAGTTGAGTTGATCTTTATTTTCACCTTGCATTGGTAAGTTCCTGAATCTGTGAGCTTCAGGTCAGTGATGGCTAATGAAGCATCGCCATTTTGGGGATCAGGAGATGGAAAGTGGACTATAGCCGTTAAAGGATCATATAAGTTATTATATAGCATACCTCCAGTCAACCAGATAATGATCCTGTCATCTTGTCTATTTGGAGGCATAATGTTCCACTCTATCTCCATATATTGGAAGTTTTCAGAAACAAGGGTAAACTCGCAATTACGGGTCGCACTTGATTCTCTAGCGATATAATAGTGCTTCATGTGGGACACTATTTTTCGATCAAAGGCTGGTCCTATGGTGAAAGGGCAAAATACTTCTATGATGAGAAAAAAGCTATAGCCCAAACGTTGTGATGAAATATCTCGAGCTCAAGGGGGCTGGTGGGTGACGCCACTGTGGTTGCACAAACATAATGACGTACTTGGATTGTTGGGATGTGGCCTGCAACTTCTGGCTCACTGTCTGGGTTTCACTGTTAAATAAAAGGATTAGGAGTTTGGACAAGAGGTTGAGTCTCTTGTCAGAGTTAAATTTAGATACTGTCTTTGAAGCCCAACATCGTCTTATGTTTGAAAATATAAACTGTGTTTAACCCATATTAGGTAGATGGTTCACACAATACCCTTATACCAATGTTGGGTTAGGTTTAAGGGGTATAGGAATTTTCAGTGTGTAGATCGGTGGTGCCAGATATACGATAATTATCGTATTTATATGATAGTTTTAGGGCCTATATGATAAATACTTTTAAAAAAGGCCAAATATACGACGGTTTTGGCACTTCCGTGCACCCAAGAAACGTTCTTTTGATTTACGTGAACACCCACACATCACCAGAAATTGATGCCTCTAGTGCTCTTACCCGATCAGCTCATACCTGGCTGGCTCCTCCTCACTGCAAATCACATCAGCAGTGCTACTCTCATGTTTGTTTGCACGGCTGCACTGGCACCGCAACTAACTTAAAAAGTAAGTGAACATGAATTCGGACTTGGAGGGAAAGAATACTTAAGAGAAAGGTCCGGCACACAGACACGGACACCGGTAGGAAAACAAAGCAACCCCACCAGGCAAAGCAGCTTTATCGCCATGCCTGGGAGTTAGGCACCTACGTTTAAGCGATGGCTTCAACCTTTCAAACGTTTCAACTTTAATGACCTAGTCCTAACCCAAATCGAGCGCCTCTCTCCTGCCATCGGGATTGACGCACAATCACGATCACTATATCCATCTCTGTTTGCTCTGATGCAAGCTGTGCCTCGCATTCTGCACAAAGCCGACACAGACAGTGTTCAGGAAATAGATGAAGAGTGGAGAAAGATGTCCTTCATGAACCTGACAGCTCCAAAGAGACAAATGTGGATGAATTCTGGTATAATTCTGGGAGTTTTTAGCACTTTGAGATTTGATCCAAATGTAAAGTGCATTATAAATTAAATGTATTATTATTATTATTATTATTAATGCCTTAATAATGAAAGACATGGACGGAAAACAAGTGTTTAAGCACTTGGCATCATTTGTGCTTGATGTGCTTGTTTTCCCACATTCCAACGTCTCATGGAGCGCTTTTTGTCAAAAGTGAAGTGATCAAAACACAGCCACGGAGTAGGCTCATCACTGACGCTTTAAATAAACTCATGCATCCATCATGCATCCTAAGTGTGTGAAAATAGCTGGTGGATGCGCAAAATTCACACCAACAAAGACGATGCTGCGTTCAGTAACTGCATCCAATTCTTACCAGAAAACATCCGCCACAGCCACAGCTGCACCTTCTACCTCAGTCACCGAATCACACACAGGGACAGAAAGTGAATCCAAGGTCGAATTTGACAATTAGATGAGTTCTGATGTCTGGCTGTGTTTCCAATTAGTATGTACTCATATACTCGACCTTCTGTGATGATAATCATGTGTTACGACTTGAAAGTTAAAGTTCAGTTTCTCCTGTTGAGGCCGTTCAGCATGCAGTGTGTAGATCTGATGCTTTTATTTTGATAGTTAAGGACGAAAGCAGTGGTTGTGCAAAGAAGTAAAATTGACTGGTCGGGTGTGTTTAAGTATGACAATGAATAAAGCGGGTTGTTTCCCTCGAATAGCCTAACCCTAGCCTCTGTGTTTATCCCTTAGGTTATTGCAGTTCCATGCACATAAATTAGCTTTGTTTTTAAATGCACTGTCCTACCATGTAATTTTTCAAGTTATTTTCATACATAGGATAGTTTGGGTCAAAATAAGATAATTTTAAGGCGACAGTACGATATCTTTTCATTTCCCTTCTGGCAACACGGGTGTAGATGGAAGAACACAGTGAAAGCACCAGCTCTCAGGTAAGAAACACGTTTATGATTGCATGAATGATAATATGAATTATTATCTGTGCAGAGGTGAGTGTTCGAGCATGCACGTGGTAAGCATGTTAGCTAAGTCATAATTAATAATAATAAGCCTATTAACAGATAATTAATGTCGATGCTGCCTGAAGATTAACACTAAAATAATGTTTTTAAAATCACACAAGTGCTTCTTTATGTAACACCAAGGCAGGTGCATGTATTTGTAATCCATGTAGTAATTTGTTTGATTTATATTTCACCAAAATTCCATTACTGTTCAAATATTGTTATTTTTTTAAGTTTATATATATTTATCTGTATATTTCTTCGTTGGGAGCGTTTATTTTGTTAATGGTATTGTTACTTACCGGATTTTGACATACGAAGACGTCACTTCCTGTGTTTTCGCGCCTTCCTCAGTTCGCTGCTAGCTCTACTGAGGAGAGGTAAGATAATACCAGGACTAATGCAGATGAACTGTTACAATATGGCTAAAAAACGCTAAAAATGCTAAGAGTTTACTTTGTTCTTTGGAAATCATGTTTTTATTTCCAGGAGAACAGTGTTCATTTCGTTGTTTTGCACAGCTTTTTTAATTCACATGCCGATGTGAAGAGTTCAAGCTAGGCTAATTGAGCATGGATGAGCATTCTCATGCGGTCTGCTGCAATTTCTTTTTCTCAACGTGTGCTTGTGAGACATTTGCTGGAATCGTTTGTTGTGCTAATGTTTATCTGTTTTGTACAGGTATGTGAGCTCCCTTTTTGTCATTTTAAATTGGAGGTATATTTTTATTTATAACTTTGATTTTCTGTAATATATGCTTAGGGTGGTTTATGTTTAAATGAATATTGATTGATTTACTTTAAAATAAATTGCTGCCGATGGATTGGGTTAAAGAGCATTTTTATTGTATTTATGTGATCACGGTGTGATATATTTTATTTTATTGCACTTTTGAAAATAGCATACATTATGTCAGTTCGCTGAAGTGACGTCACTTCCTGTGTTTTCGCGCTGTCCTCAGTTCGTTGCTAGCTCTACCTAGGAGAGGTAAGATAACACCAGTACTAATGCAGATAAACTGTTACAATATGGCTAAAAAATGCTAAAAGTTTACTTTGTAATATGGAAATTATGTTTTTATTTCCAGGAAAACAGTGTCCATTTCGTTTTTGTTTTGCACAGCATTTTTTATTCACATGGCAATGTGAAGAGTTCAAGCTAGGCTAGTTGAGCATGGATGAGAGTATTGTCATGCGGTCTGCTGTAATTTTTTTCTCAACGTGTGCTTGTGAGACATTTGCTGGAATAATTTGCTTTGCTAATGTGTATCTGTTTTGTACAGGTATGTGAGCTCCCTTTTTGTCATTTTAATTTGAAGGTATATTTTTATTTATAACTTAGATTTTCTGTAATATATGCTTACGGTGGTTTATGTTTAAATGAATGTTGATTGATTTACTTTAAAATAAATTGCTGCCGATGGATTGGGTTAAAGAGCATTTTTATTGTATTTATGTGATCACGGTGTGATATATTTCATTTTATTGCACTTTTGAAAATAGCATACATTATGTCAGTTCGCTGAAGTGACGTCACTTCCTGTGTTTTCGCGCTGTCCTCAGTTCGCTGCTAGCTCTACCTAGGAGAGGTAAGATAATACCAGTACTAATGCGGATAAACTGTTACAATATGGATAAAAAATGCTAAAAGTTTACTTTGTAATATGGAAATTATGTTTTTATTTCCAGGAGAACAGTGTCCATTTCGTTTTTGTTTTGCACAGCATTTTTTATTCACATGGCAATGTGAAGAGTTCAAGCTAGGCTAGTTGAGCATGGATGAGAGTATTCTCATCTGGTCTGCTGTAATTTCTTTTTCTCAACGTGTGCTTGTGAGACATTTGCTGGAATCGTTTGCTTTGCTAATGTGTATCTGTTTTGTACAGGTATGTGAGCTCCCTTTTTGTCATTTTAATTTGGATGTATATTTTTATTTAAAACTTTGATTTTCTGCAATATATACTTAAGGTGGTTTATGTTTAAAATCATGTTGATTGATTTAATGTAAAATAAATTGCTGCCGATGGAGTGGGTTATATATCATTTTTATTGTATTTATGTGATCACGGTGTGATGTATTTTGTTTTATTGCATTTTGGAAAATACAATAAAACATTATGATATACATCATGTATATCATTATGTCAGCGAACTGACATAATGATATACATGATGTATATCATTGTCAGCGAACTGACATAATGATATACATGATGTATATCATTATGTCAGCGAACTGACATAATGATATACATTATGTCAGGTCGCTGCTAGCTCTACAGAGGAGAGGTTTGCTTGTGAGACATTGGCTGGAATCGTTTGCTAATGTTAATCTGTTTTTTACAGAATAAACCCCCCACTCGGCTGACAAGAAAGCAGTGGTCCCTGTTTCATTACTCATCAAACACAAGATAGAAACAAAGCAGAGATGCACAGTATAGCAGCATGCCAAGTCAGGGTGGACCGGCTACATAATCGAGTGTGTGCGCACGCGCACCAGTACGTGCAAGCATGTTGGCAGAGCAATAACTAGCAAATTAACACCCATTAACAGTTGATTATGCATTTTAATATCCCCCAAGTTCTTGCTCCTGGTGGGAATTGTTGGGTCTCTGTAAATTATATTAATTAGTTTGGTTTAGAATGGCTACAAGTGGCTTGAGATAACTTGACTTTTGACCGGACACAGTCGGATCACTTTATTATTTGCCATGTGCATTAGAACCTGATTCCCACATTGGAACCTTTGAATTAGTTAATTAGTGGAATTGTCCAAGGTAGCGTTTTAGGACAGAAATAATTAATTTTGGAGGTTTTACTTCAATATTTGCAAATAATTCATTTAGTGTTTTTATATTTCAAAAGACAAAATATTTTAATTTGCCTAATTTGATTGTATATTTCAAAAATGTTAATACTGTTGTGCTTCTGTTTACATTTACAGGTGGCATTTGAGACTAGTGAGGAGCCAGAGAGAGCAGAACCTGCTGTCTCCAAGTCTCGAAGGCAGCACTTTATCAAAAATGGACAAAAGTGCCCCATTTGTGGCAAAATATATGTTGATGTAACACAGCAACTAAGATTCACTGAACAGGTTAATAATATAACCGAGTTGGCTCTTTTGAACAAATTTGCTCATCATCAGTAAGTGTCTTGTTTAACTCTTAAGCCATCATTTGTATTAATATTTCCCGACCCTACACATTTTTCTAATTACTGTATTTCATTTAATGGATACACTTCTTAAAAACAAATTTCGATTTCTACTAGCTACTCACAATTTTTTTGACTGTTTTCACTTGTAACCCTGCCCGGTCTGCCTTTGTCAGTCTAAGATAAGATAAACCTTTATTTGTCCCAAAACGGGGAAATTGCAGGGTTACAGCAGCAAAGAGCACACAGATCAATATAACAGAATAAAAATGCAAATATAAATATATATATTACACTATACAGGAAATACAATATCATAATTATTATTATATTATAAGTATTATACTATACTAAAGGAATATATTATAGTACAGTATACAATATACTGGACATATTGCACTATAATAGAAATATAATAGAAATATTACACTATACAATAATACAGTAAACAATATAAAATAACTATATACACTAAGAAATAAACAGTTAACAATATTCATTGAATTATATTAAATTAAATGCAGTTTGAAATGTGGACATGTTGCATATTATACTGTGCTATAGTGCAAGTGAGGTGTTAGTGTGTGTGTTACTAGCAGTGCTGGTTGTAGAGTCTGACTGCTGCAGGAAGGAAAGAGCGGCGATGTCGCTCCTTCAAACACTTGGGTTTAAGGAGCCTCTCGCTGACGGAGCTCTCCAGTGCAGAGACTGTGTCCTGCATGGGTTGGGAGATATTGTCCTGGAGAGATGACAGCTTGGCCATCATTCTCCTGTCTCTCACCTCCTGCACAGGGTCCAGAGGTAATCCCAGGACCGAGCTGGCCTTCCTGATCAGTTTGTCCAGTTTCCTCCTGTCAGTCTAAATCTATTAATCGACTTGACAAGCACCTGCAAAAGATCCTCCAACTTCCGGTATGTATTTGAAGAATTGTGGTCCCTGGGTGGTTTTTGTCTGTTTGTGAGGAAGTTCCAGATCTATAGCAAAACACTATTACTTATTCATATGTACAGCTCTGGAATAAGATGGGGCCCTGCAATTTTATTTTATTTTTTTTACATTAAAAGGGACTTATATGTAGAACCTGGAATTTTAGTAATATCTTGGTCAGATGATTTGCATGTCTTCCAGTTTCTACAGAAAGATACTCTGTTGCGTTTGGTTCCTCCCTTGTCTATGATGCATGTGAGGTCCTTATTTGATCATTGTGTGGTCAGAAATGCTATATTTATTTACTGCTGCTCATCCTCCAGACAGCTCTTTGTAGTTATAGCTTTGAATATGTATGATGCTGAAAGCAAATGGACATAACGAAAACACTGGAACATATTCTAACAGACCAATGTTAAATTTAATAAAGCATTCCTCTACATTTTCAGGAGCCTATGGCTAAACTTTACATCCAAAAGGCCAAGGATAGATCCGTTGCTAGGGAACTAGCACTCGTAAGGGCTTCAAATCGCACACCATCAATTGATGACGTGGATGATGCTTTAATTGAATAGAGCATCAGGACGGCGATTGAGGCGAGGTAATAATAATAATAATAATAATACATTTAATTTATAATGCACTTTACATTTGGATCAAATCTCAAAGTGCTAAAAGGTCACATGATACTTCCACTGCATCCTCTGCTGCCACTGTGTCACAACTTTCGACCCCCATGTGTAGTCTCCCCACTGCAAGTGAGGCTTCCTGTGACCAAGACACCCCAAATATGCCGCTTCCTGTGACACACTGGATGAAACAGAAGATGATTCAAAAGAGGAGGAGGAAGAAGGGAGAAAAAATGTTGGGTTAGTTAAAAGTGGTCAAGTAAAAGAGTAGAGCGCCCCGTCCTGCAAAGACGGGTGAGAGTTGCCATCAGTTTTGATGCTTCCACGCATACTACAATCTGTCATGCAAAAGGAGAAAAATATATCTCTTTTTTAGAAACAGCAGGAGAGCTCATCTGAAGAGTATAGGACACAGGATTCAGACTCAGCAGTTCAAAACGTTGACCTTATTTTCCTAAGGAACCATGGCAGGGTCTGTGAGTAAGTACCAAATTTGAAGGATTATCAAAGTCTGTTAGAGCACAAAACATTATATAATTTGTATTTTTGACTCACAAGTTTTGTTGTGCACCTCCAAGCAAAAGGGTTTAAACCAACAACCCGTAGAAGTTACTTCATTGGTGCTGTGGCTCCCATGAAATATGTTTTGAACATGTCACCACCACCTGTCAGACTTGGAATAAAAAGGATCGACGCCCTCTCGGTTGAACTGAGGCATGTATCAGAGATATTGGCCAGGATGTAGTAGGTCCCCAGATCAGCTTGGATCTAAGTCTGGTAAGTTAAAGATGCCAACCTCTACTATCATTTATTAACATCACACCCTTAAAGGTTGGAAAAGTGTATAATAAATTGTATTTCCAAATATTTTCAGATAAACTTGTCAAAGCAGTTAAAAACATGATTTGTTTATCTCGGAGGTTCCTCAGAAGTTTGCTGCTGCACTGGGTATCGATCAATGCTCACTAATATTATTTGATCTGTAAATAAAATTAATTTTCTTGAAGAGGGACTATACGGACTCTTGCCATGGTTTATAAGAAACAGCCCTACAAATGTTTACGTTACAGTGACTTACATACAGAAACTGGGTTTTTAGGTTTGTGTTGGTCTATAGACAAAGGGTTAGGGTTCCATATTTCCATAGGATAATAATGTAGTGCTTTGTGGCTCTTGGGTGGTAAAGAAAAGTAAAAGGAAGGAGGAGCGCTCCTCTGTAGCGCAATAGAGTGAGGACAGGGAAACCATGCAGAAAGAGGACAGGAGCAGGAGCAGGATTCATCGGCACTAAGGAAGCGCGTAATAAAAAGGCTTCATCAGCAGTTCAGGAAAAATGTATTTGTACCCTCACACCCACTGGTGAGTGGGATGATGCAATCTAATGTGGGTAAAATATGTTTGATTTCTTTCTATAAACAGATGGTGAGTTCACCTGAAGGGGAGGGCACAAGTTACATGAATACCACCCCTACTGAGACAAAAGGGGGTTTAGAAGAGGAAGATAAGCATGTGGCGAAAAGGACTTATCAGCTGTGCAAGAGAGAGGAACTTCTGCCCTCGAACCGACAGACATCGGTGAGAGTTGTTTGGATAATTTTATGTGCTTTCAATCATGAGAAATTTTCTATTCTTCCTTTCACTTTTCTGAAAACGGATGGAGAGCTCATCCAAAGAGGATGGGACACAGTTTTGGAAACCCACACAGGATGAAGCAAACGAGGAGGAGGAACATGGGAATCAAAGTCTTTCAAAAGTGGTGAAGAAAAAGAGAGTAGAGTGCCCCGTCATGTTAAGACAGGTGGAGAGTTGTCATCAGTTTTTAGTGCTTCCATGCATACTAGAATCTGTGGTCAGAAATGCTGTAATTATTTAGTGCTGTTCATCCTCAGCACTTTGTAGGCAAAGCTATGACTATGCATGATGTTGAAAGTAAATAGACATATTGATAACACTGGAGCTTATTCAAACAGACTTAGATGTTTAATTTTATAAAGCATGCCTCTACATTTTCAGAAACTTAACATCCAAAAGGCCAAGGATAGAGACATTGCTAGGGAACTAGCACTCCTAAGGGCTTCAAAACTCACACCACCAATGGTCTCACAACTTGGATGAAGTGGCTGATGCAGCAGTTGAAGAGGGTACCAGGAAGGCGATATAGGCGAGGTCACAAGCTGCTTCCACTGTATCCTCTGTCACAACTTTCGACTTCCATGATTAGTGTTCCCACCTTTTGACCAAGACACCCCAAATATGCAGCCTCCTCTTCCTTCTGCCAGTGAGGCTTCCTGTGACACAGGATGAAACAGACGATGATTCAAAAGAGGAGGAGGAACCAAGGAGAAAAAATGTTAGATGAAACCCCTACCCTAACCCCTAAACCTAAGTACCTAAAGAAATGTGTGGGGAGTGTTGGGCATTTTTTTAAGGCGGCGTACTCCCATTCTGCAATATAGATATTTATATAGGCCGGGGCAAATCGTTTTCCCCTCGCCGTACCTTTTGTTCTGGAGGTAGAATTTACCATTGAAATCGTAGTCATTTCGTTTGACGCTCAGATGGAGGAGTCTGAGAATGTGGTTGTCTGGTCGACTTTCTATCGGGTTGTTTTCCAGTGCTTTGTGTATGTTGGTGTAGAGGCTGGTCACGTCCATTGAAAATAAAAGACTTGGTTCCTGTAGGTGTAATTTTTGGACCCGATCCAAGAAATCCTGTGTTTTTTGTGATAGCTGGGGTGTTGGTTGGAAAAAGGGTTGAGGAACGAGTCGAGGTACTCAGCTATCCTGTAGCTCCTGCTGTCACAATCAGACAATGGGTCCTCCAGGCAAGATTATGTGAGGGATTGTCAATTTTTGCGGGGGTTTGTGTATTTTCGGTAGTAATTATAATCGTCTTGGTTCCGGTTTACCCATCAGTTAAGTCATTTGTCTGTTTGTAATGTGTTTTGTTTTTCTCAGGTTTTCGAGGATTCCCTTTAGGTCCTGTGCCGTGTTTTGGATAATTGGTTTTTCCAAAGGTAAGTGATATTTCTTGTCTTACAGTTGTCGGAGTGCTTCATGTACATAATCATTTCTATCTATTATCACTGGGTTAGGGTCAGGGTCGTAATATTTTGGTAGGGGGTAGGGTTAAGGGGTAGGGTTAAGGGTAGGGGTTAAGGGTTAAGGGTTAAGAAAGTGAACTTTGCCGCCGGGAACCGGGTTAGGGTTGGGGTTGGGGGTTAGGGTTAGGGTTAGGTTAGGGTTGGGGGTTAGGTTTGGAAGGGTTAGGGTTAGGGTTTTAGGGTTAGGGGTTAGGGTTAAGGGTTAGGGTTTAGGGTTTAGGGTTAGGGTTAGGGTTAGGGTTAGGGTTGGGGTTAGGGTTAGGGTTAGGGTTAGGGGTTAGGGTTAGGGTTAGGGTTAGGGTTAGGGTTAGGGTTAGGGTTAGGGTTAGGGTTAGGGTTAGGGTTAGGGTTAGGGTTAGGGTTAGGGTTAGGGTTAGGGTTAG
>VRLP01009458.1:0-12670 GCA_009660295.1 Lophius piscatorius
CATGAAGAAAACACGCTGCAAATACCACAACACATGAAGAAAACACGCTGCAAATACCACAACACATGAAGAAATCACGCTGCAAGGAATTAATACACCCGTTGAGTAATGTACTTAGTTACTTTTTTTTTTTTTTTTGCTTTTCGCTGAAGCAGTAACTCACCTTTAACCCCGGAGGAAAGAATCCGCCCTCTTCTGAAGAAACACACAAATAAAAACCGTACGCAAATTCTTTGATGGAACCGCCGGAGCTGCAGCAGATGACGGAGGGTTTTCCTGCAGGGAAAGAAAAACATGGGCCTCATGAGGACCGGTTAAATGTAAAGAACCGATTTCACTACGTTTCACTGCTTGTATGATTGTAGGTGACAAATAAAGTCTTCTTCATCTTCTTCATCTTCATCTTCTTCTTCTTCTTCTTCTAAAACAGGTTTTTGGGTCTTTAAGGGGTCACTGAAATCCTAATCCCTCCTGCGGGGAACCCCTCCAGTCAGAACCAGGATGTCAGACGTTACACGTTGGGTTATTTTGACTAAATTCAGATATTCTGAAACACTGGACCCATTTTCTAAACGGGTTAATTGGCAGAACGAAGACGTGCGGCGGTTCAGTCCGTTCATCTGCTCCGCCGCCCTTTAATCAGGGAAATGTACGGCAAAGCATGACAGCGAACAGGAGATGAAGTAATAATCCCCCATAATCCACCTGTTTCTGTGACGGGGAGTGGAGGGGGGGGGCTTGACATGATGAGTCATCCGTGCGATTTATGGACTTTATGTTTCATGTCGGTGTAAATCCCTGAGCCCCGGCAGTAATTAGCAAAAACATGCTCATCAGATGTTTTCGTTCCTCTGCAACCGGGAAACATGAAGATTCTTCTGGCTTCAGACGGAGACGCCGCTCCACCCGCTCCACCCGCTCCACCGCCGCCTCCTGTGGCCCCCGCGTTTAATGTGACTATCCATGTGTGAGTCACACCTAAGTGCGTTTTCTCTCTCTGCTCTGCATCAACTTAATAAGTTACAAAGTCGTGACTAACTCTGCAGCGTGATAATTTAAATAAAGTTAATATAAACACTTTGTTACAGGTTTGAAGGTTCTGACCACCTACAGCCTTCTACCACCAATCCCACTGAATGAACTCCTCAAAAGTCTTCGTCCTAGAGACTTAAATATGAACTCTTGGAGTAAAAACAGATATTTAGCAGATAGATCTCCTCCAGTCGATTAATCTGCACCAAAATTTGGAGCAAATCGGACCAACGGTGGAAAAATGATGGCCAGAACATTTTTGCAAATAAAGTTCCCCCTAGTGGTGGAATATGCATTTGACCTCTCCCAAAATCAAACCAGTTCTTCCTCGTATTAAGGTGGATAAGTTCTGCTTGTTGAAGAGAACTCTTAACCAGCATCACAAATACTGACTTCCGTTGTCGCCATGGCGACGTGTTGACAACGGTCAGAACGTCCCAAACAAAAGCTGTTAAATGTCGTGTTAAGAGTACTCAGCAGGTATAAACACGTCGTTTACTGCAGCCTCTTTGCATGTTTGGGTCATAATTAACTCTTTATTTGTTGTTTGGAATGTCATGAGACGTTTGTGTGACAAATCTGTTTTAGTCACTAAATGAAGACGTAAAAAAAGAGCGTCCAGGGAGACATCACTTTTAAGTGTCCTTCGCATGTTGTCATATTTATGTCTGCGGGGCGTTTGAACCTGCGGGCCACCGTATTTTTGACATTCTCATCATAAAGAAAAACACGTCTCCAATCAACACGTTTGTCCTGAATCTATAAACTCTTGGATTCACTCGACCGATTCTGCGTCTTTGCAGAGATCACCAGAGATTAAGGAATAGTGTCCTGCAGTGATCCAGAACCTCCCATGTTCCAGATATCGACCTTCTCCAGCCAAACAGACGTCAGCCATTGATCCGTTCTCAGTAATACTTCATTTCACAACCATAAAAAGGTCGACTCCGCAGTAAAAGCCCAACGCTAGGAAAAAAACCCCTGAAGGTTGAGAGTGTTGCGTTTGGAAAATATCGAGTGGATCACATGATCATATCTCACGCTGTCAGGAATCACCCCTGCCTCGCGTTACAGCGCGGTCGACTTCGGCGTGACGGCTTCTCCAGACTCTAATATCCCGTCAGCGGCTTCTATTTTCTGAAGAACAGCGATCAATTTCCTGCCTGTCCTCCCGCCGCCTGTCCTCCCATCACCTGTCCTCCCATCACCTGTCCTCCCGCCGCCTGTCCTCCCATCACCTGTCCTCCCGCCGCCTGTCCTCCCATCGCCTGTCCTCCCGCCGCCTGTCCTCCTGCCGCCTGTCCTCCCATCACCTGTCCTCCCGCCGCCTGTCCTCCCATCACCTGTCCTCCCGCCGCCTGTCCTCCCGCCGCCTGTCCTCCCATCGCCTGTCCTCCCGCCGCCTGTCCGCCCGCCGCCTGTCCTCCCGCCGCCTGTCCTCCCATCACCTGTCCTCCTGTTGTCTGTCCTCCCGTCGCCTGTCCTCCCCCCGCCTGTCCTCCCATCACCTGTCCTCCCATCGCCTGTCCTCCTGCCACCTGTCCTCCTGCCACCTGTCCTCCTGTTGTCTGTCCTCCCGTCGCCTGTCCTCATGCTGTCTGTTGTCCTTCATAGCAGCGGTGTGGTTGGTCACATGACCTCCTTTAAAGCGTTAATGTCTCGACGTGGGTCAGAATGGAAACCCTGGGCAGGAAGTACTAGAGGAGGACAGAGAGCGACTTTTGCAGTGAATGGAAAAACATTTAATAAGCTGTAAAATATAATTTTACGACATAAGTTGGAGTCTCTCATTTTTACAGTGCGTATTTTTCCTTTTGTACTTCTTCAAATGAAGACTTATATGTCCAAACATCGTGGACATGTGGAGAACTCAAAAGAAGAAATTTAAAGATAATAAAGAATCAGGTTCTTTATTCTATCCCTGAAAAGGATATTTAATGGAATCGTCACGGCCGACGCCGCAGGTCCTTCATATTCACGTCAAAACTCAAAAACCTTTTTGTGGATCATTTTCAAATGTTGAACTACTGTAGACGTTAGTGCGAGGAAGAACTGGAGTGATTTAAGGACAGGTCAGTCGTCTATTTCCTACACTAGGGGGAGCTTTATCTCCAAAATCAAAGTTTTCAGACAGGATTCCTCAGCCGTTGGTTTGATTTAGTCCAAGAAAAACTAGTTAAGTGTATTTATCTTCATCATCACTCTGGGATCTGATCCTAGAACAGACTGATGACGTCATAGAAACTGTTAGGTTGAGTCAAACTGGGACTTTGTTTGTGTTAATTATACATTCAGAGCCTTGGTGTTTAACACTCGGGCCTATATGGACTTCAGAGTCTTCACCATCCTCCCCCCTGATGTGATGAAGAGCATCATGTCTTTTTTTTTTATCTACTGGCGGCTTCTGTGCGTCATCAGAGCAGAAGAGAAGGCGGAGAGGAGTTGAAAGAAAAGCAGGAAACCTTGAGACAAATGTTCCGTGGTTTTAGTTTGAGTTATTAAAAACTTAAAAAGTTGTTGTTGTTCATTAATAATCTTTTTTCTCTCAACATCTGAAGCCACGATTAGGCCTTTAATGGTCGCCTGCGTGAAAGTTTGATCGTGACTCATGTTCTAAAAGATTCAGCAGTCAGTGGTTATAATGTTATGGCCGACTGGATGGGTCATAAAGGCCTTCATGCAAAGACGCGGTTTTATTATTTCTGGGATAATCTACACTTTCTGAAGACATTCAATGAACAAAGCAGCTCCTTCTCTCCGTCTTCCCTTATTTGACACTTTCCACCTCCTGACCTCCTCCTCCTCCTCCTCCTCCTCCTCCTCCTCCTCCTCACCCAGCCTCTCAGTCTAGGGTGAGAATTGATATGTTATGGCACTGGTGGGACTGTGAAGTCGACGCCGGCAAATAACAACACGTATGTCGCCCCTGTTGCCGTGGCGACGGACTGTGGGCCCACAAGGTGAGATGGGGGATCAGGTATGATGTCAGGCGGCTTCCCTCCCCGAGTCTTCCTCTTGACGAGTAAGAGTTTATACATGAAGCGCTGCGAGGATCATTCACACTTCAACAACATCCATAAAAGGCTTTTAAAAATAGTTTCCTTATATAAACTAACCAAAAAATTAATATTTAAATCATTTATTTGAGTCTGTTCGGATTTGTTTTTCATTTCAGGAGCTGAATCAAAGACTTTTATGGATCTAAATCTGGGATAGGTCTCTTGTTAAGACTATTAACGCGGTCTGGTCACCATAGCAACCATGACAATGTCTACACTGACTGGTTACCATAGCAACAATTAGAAGTCTCATTACAAGACTTTGTAATGGAGTATTTTTATATTTTTACTTTCATATTTGTGATCTCAGTTTATTCCATGGAGTCTGCAGGACAGATGTCCTCTCCCCAGCAACACTCTCCAGCTCATCCTGGGGGAGCCTGAGGTGTTCCCTGGCCAGATGAGCTACATAATCTCCCCAGACTGTTCTGCATCTCCTCCTCCTGCATCTGGGTCTCCTCCCAGTTGGAGGTGTCTGAAAACCCTCTAAAGGGAGGCGTCCTGGAGGAACCTGATCATCTGCTGTGGCATCAGACCTAACGCTGGTGTTGTATGAGATGTATCGTCTATCTATAACTGAAGTGAGAGGTCCAAACCTCCAGCAGAATGTCAAACAGGTATTTGTTTTGGTGCAGCAAGGTTGTCCCTTGTCTTCCAATCAGTTCTTCACATTCATACCTGCAGTACCTCCAGCCTCTTCACCCTCAGCTGCAAACCGCTCCATGCTGCTGGAGGTCACGGACCGATGGAGCCAACAGAACCACATCATCTGCAAACAACAGAAACGTAAGGCTGAGCCAAGACCCCAGCAGACCCTCACCTCCACTGAACCTTGAGGTCCTGTTCATGAAGAAACAGAGTCGGTTGATCCCACACTGAAAACGGTTCTGACTGGTCACACAGACTAGCACCAAATCAAAGTGTTCTGAGAGGAGGGGTTGGACTCCAGGGAGTTGGTACCAAAGGAGCTGTGACACCTTCATCAGCAGTAGGGGGTCTGGAGAACCCTTCTGGAACCCGACCTGGGAGGAGCGCTGGTTGGTGAGGGTCTGGTCGGCGGGTCTTATATGCCTGCAGGGGTGGGCGTTGGGTTCATGTACAGAGCAGCACTGCTGGTTCTGGTCATGTTTTGTCCTGGTGTCGTTGACCGGTTCTACAAAGTCTTAGTTTAGGATTTATTTCTAAGGGTTTGGATATTTTTACTTATCCTTCATGTTTTTATCATCAAACATTTTTTCCAGGTATAAAAGTGAAAACCTGCTGAGGTGAACTTTATTTTCCACCTGGTGGCGCCGTGGCGTGAAGGAGATCCTCGCCTTCTAAACGCTTTAAAAACATCCTTGACGTGAAATGATTAACGTTTCAGAACGACCCGTTCAGGAGCTTTTAACTCTGCGGGGTCCGAACCCGCTCCCCCGTGTGATCTGATCGTTAATTTGGATTACCGACATTCCCAAAGGTCGAAAATTCCCCCACTGGAACTTTCTGACGCTGCGTTCAGAGGCCGTCATAAATCACACTTTCTCCTAGGAGGCAGTACAAGATGTCGGGTCCAGAGGCAATTCATCACGTTAATAAATGTGCCACCGCCGCGCCTCACTTCTATTCTCCTCCTGGCTGAACTCACCGACGGAGGAGTTCAGAGGGAAGCTGAAATTAACAGCAGAATTAGAATCCGACTCATCCTGATTACTCCTGCGGTCACATCAGCACCTCCTCCACCATCTGAGGAGGTGTCATCGTATCCTAGAGGAGATTCAAGTGTGATGACGTCACGTCTTTCACACCATTTCAAATAAAAGAAGTTAAAAGCACAGTTTCAGCAGGTCCTTTGACTGCTTTGATGTTCCTTTGGGGGTGGGCTGAACAGAGACGCTGAAGTGGATAGCTCACGAGACAAACACCTGCAGAGTATCTGAGAGATACTCAGAGAGTTTGTTGGAGTTGTCGGTAGACTTAGAGGCTGGCAGTAACTCAGACGTTAATGCAGGAAGTTTTCCTAAACGAGAAGTTTCTGTTGGACTTGGTTCCTTTGATGTTTTATCTGGACAACAACAGACAACAGCGCAACAATGTCTGTTTAAGAGCCACATAAAAATGTAGAAAATATAACTGTAGGGGATATTTTTAACCAGCTGTGAGTCTTTCCTTCTTTTCTGACTCACCAAACCATCGTCCATGTCTCTCATATGATGAATAACACGTCTATTATCTCTTCTTCATCTTCTTCTTCTTCATATCCTTCAGGGTCTCCACAGCTGACCATCCGTCTCCATCTCCACCTGTCCTCTGTCACAGCAACCAACTGCATGTCCTTCCTCCCCACCTCCACAAACCTCCTCTCTGCTCCTCCCCTTCTCCTCCTGCCTGCAGCTCCATCTCCAGCATCCTTCTACCAGTAGATCCACTATCCCTCCTCCTCTTCACGGGTCAGAACCATCTCAGTCTGTCCTCTCTGACTTTGTCTCCAGGACGTCTCACCTGGACTGTCCCTCTGATGTCTCCTTTCTAATCCTGTCCTTCCTCCTCACTCCCAGAGAACATCTGTACATCTTCATCTCTGCCTCCTGTCTTCTGTTCAGAACCACCGTCTCTAAACCATCCAGCAGAACTTCTCTCACCTCCATCTTGGAAACCTTTCCCTTCACTCCTGCTGCTCCTCTTCTGTCACAGATAACTCCTCACACCCACATTGCTCTGAACAGTTGAGGCCAAGTCCTTAAACTTCTGCACCTCCTCCACCTCTACTCCTCCATCCTCACCTCCTCCTGCCTCCCTTTCAATCACACAATACAGAATATCTCACTCGCTGTCTTTATCCATCCATCCATCCATCCATCCATCCATCCTTCCATCCATCCATCCATCCATCCATCCTTCCATCCTCTCCTGGTCTGGTGGATCTACAGCTCCGTCTCAGTCAGGTCCAAACCTCTGGCTTCCATTCTACTGTAGTTCTGTGTTTTGGACTCCGCCCAGCGCCGCTGTGATGGACTGATGGTTAAGTGACTTCCTCAGAGGGCAGCAGAAACATCTCGTTCCACTTCCACTCCCAGATTCCCGTGTCGTCTTTCAGACCTCTGCTGGGATGTGAGCAGTGAAGCAAACCTGAACCCTGAGGTGTCAGCACCCGGTCCGTGTGAAACCGGTCTGGAGCCTCACCTGGAGGTGTGAGGATCAGGGAGAAGGGTGTTACCTGAGCAGAACTTTTCCTTCAACCACCTACAACCGGTTCAAAGATTCTTTTGTTATGGGCTTGATTTTCCTTTTGAGTCCAGTAGGAGTGAATTACAGGGTTCTGTTCTGGAGAACGGTGGACTGACTCCTTCGGGTTTCAGGTCGTCTCCTGCCTCCAGCTTTTAACTTTCTTCTCCGCCTCTGAAGAGAAACAAAAATGAACCATGAGATGTTCAGGAGGTTCTGGGAAGAATCCGCTGTGGTACCGGTGGTTAGAGTCAGGATGGACCGTTCGAGGTTTGAAGTTAAACTTTTAGGTTATGGTTCTGTTTTCTGTTCATCCCTCTTATCTTCAGTCTTTCATCAGACATGCGTAAAGACGATCTTCGTCTTCGTCTTTGTCTGCTGAGTGAAGGCGGCTCCATCAGTGGAGAGAAAATGGAAATGACTTTGGTTCAATATTGTCCCAGCTGTCATCCTCGCCTTTATTACTACCTCCTATCAGGTGGACACAGGTGAGTCCACCTGATTACACAGTCAAACAGGAACTCATAATTGAATGGCCCTGACGGCTGATGGATCCCGGTAATCGCTCGCCATTTAATAGATTTCTCCTGGTTTTGTCTCCGGGGTCACGGGCGCGGCGACCACAACGACCTCCACTCCTCACAATAAAAACCTGCGAGCCCGACGGTGATTTCTTGGCGCCGTGCAGAAACATTGAATGGAACCAGTTTGACCCGTGAGCTTCTTTCACATTCAGAGCCATAATCATCATCATCATCATCATCAGCAGCAGCAGCCGCCGATAGCGACCGCCGCTGGGGCGCCCCTTTAAGGAGATGATTATCTCTCAAGCGTTGTGTTTAAATGTTGGAGCCAATGCCCTACAATTAACGCCGGTCCACGTTAGAAATATTCAGAATAAATCAGGAGGATTGTGTGAAGAGTGGCGTCGCTTTTCTTTAGACTTCTTCTTAATCGAGCCGCACCGCCCTCTCTCTCTCTCTCTCTCTCTCTCTCTCTCTGTCTCTTTTTGTCTATGTCTCTCTCTCTGTCTCTCTCTGTCTCTCTCTCTCTGTCTCTCTCTCTCTCTCTCTCTCTGTCTCTCTCTCTGTCTCTCTCTCTGTCTCTCTCTCTCTCTGTCTCTCTCTCTCTCTCTCTCTCTCTCTGTCTCTGTTTTGATTTTTTCCTCTTAGAGCTGGAGGTCAAAGGTCAGTGGACATGTGGTGGTCAGGCATGAGCCGGTCCGATGATGGGCTGTGGAATCAGCTGTTTGGTCGAGTCAGGCTTTTCTCTTAGGGAAACGTTAAATCCACTTCTTAGACTGACAGGTCCGAAACCCGGATGAATGTGTTGGAGAAGAAGAAGAAGAAGAAGAAGAAGAAGAAGAAGAAGTTCTGTTTGTGAGTTTTGACATGAATTTGAATGTTTTTTTAACAAATTCTGTTAAAACAAATGCACAAACGTGTTCCTGCATTTGTCTTCTGCCAAACAATCGGTTTTAAAATACTCAAGTTCTTTTACTGGTTCAGGTCCAAAAGCCCGCAGAACACTAAAAAAATTCCTGTCTGCCTTGAATCCAGTCCATTAATTACTTTAATGGACCTTTTTAATCTCGTACCTCTTAAATCTGATCGTTTCTATTCAAATCATTTCAGCCTATCTGCCTTTAATTGTGCTTAAATGCTCCATGATACTAAAACCCGACCTGCTTCGGGTTCTGGTGTCAGACGGCGAGCTGCTGCGTCAGCTGACGGCATTGAAGCTGGCGGCAGAACTTTTCAAAATCAGAGCAAGACGGTGGTTATAATGTTATGGCTAATAAGTGTATATTTACAAAGATGACATGAAATTCACGTCTTTGCCCCCCCCCCACACACACACACACACACACACACACACACACACAGACACACACACACACACACACACACACACAGACACACACACACACACACACACACACACACACACAGACACACAGACACACACACATACACACACACAGACACACACACACACAGACACACACACACAGACACACACACACACAGACACACACACACACAGACACACACACACACAGACACACACACACACACACACACTCACACACTCACACAGACACACACACACACACACACACACACACAGACACACACACACACAGACACACACACACACACACACACACACACAGACACACAGACACGCACACACACACACACACACACACCACATGACGAGCACCCATCCGTCAGGAAGCAGCTGCTGCTGCTCAGCGCCGCCTCAGAGGCACCAGAACCATCTGGATCGGAGCCGTGCGTCGGATGACAGAACTCTCCAGCGCTGAGCGCCGCCTGCTTCCCAAACGCCTTTACAGAAATTGCTGCACGCCGTCTTCACGCTCAGGAGGGTTGACCATCTCACACAGCTGTGTCCTCCACCTTCTCCTCTACCTCCACCCCTGTGCACCAGCGGCTGGTTCTGACAACAAATGTTCTGGATCCTCGCGGTTAATGTTAGGCGCTCTTATTTTGAAGGGGTGGAGCTTTGATGAGAAAATAAAGTACGAGCTCTCCTCGTCGCGTCCATGTCAGTCTTGCGTTCTGGTTGTTGATTGGTCAGGGAGGACTTCCTCCCTTGGAGCATCACTTCCTGTGTGTTGGCCAATAGCAGATCAGCATGAAACAAAGACGCGGATTGAAATCCATTAAAGGATCTATTAGATCCCGCCTCCAGAGGAGGAGAGTGAAGTCTGTCCTCCTCTGCTCTCCACTTCACACAGACGACCTTTCACCCTGCTGCCCTGTAGGTGTCGCTGTAGGTTTTCTTTTCCAAAGAAG
Source organism: Lophius piscatorius (assembly GCA_009660295.1). NCBI lineage: Eukaryota > Metazoa > Chordata > Actinopteri > Lophiiformes > Lophiidae > Lophius > Lophius piscatorius. The sequence goes on from VRLP01009458.1 coordinate 10,118, forward strand.
ATTTAAACATCGTAATAGTTTACTTCAACCAAGGACAGTTTTTATTTCTCTGGACCAAACGAGGTGGAAGTGGAGGTGGAGGTTCCGTCTGGACTATGGCGGCGCCCCGAGGTTTCGTGGTCGAGGTCACTGAGAGGTTTTTGCGCTGATTGGAAGAAACCAACATTTCCTCTTTCACAGAAAACCAGAAAACAACGTCTGGCAAAGCTGCAGACTTTATTGCCTCCTCCATCCATCACTGCCTCCTGCTACGTTTCATGGCGGCGTTAAAAATGTCACTCTGCTTTCTGCTCTCCTCCTGACGCAGAACTCATAACTCACCCCGCGGCGAGGGATTCTTCACAGGTAAACCCGAGGAAGGTCCATTAGGCCCGTGACAAACAGAACAAATGCTCTTGTTTTTCTTTTCACGCCCGACTCCTGCTGTTTACCTCCACATTTACGCCGAGGCTCCGCAGACATTACATCCATCAGCCATAACAATACAACCACGGACGGGTGAAGTCGCAGGAACAGTGATTATCTGGTTACCGTGGTTACCTGCTTACAGCTGGGATACCTTCGGCTGGATTTTGACGTCTGGGTCGGCGTCCCCTGTCCGAAGAATCTACATGAGATCTGAACCACAGAGCTGGGAAGAACCCGGTCCGGTCCGAGGACTCAGGTTTTTCTTCTACATCCTGACCTGGACTGGGTCAGAGGGTCTCCAGAAGCGGAGGTCTTTGTTCCGTTTGTTCCTACCAGAAAAGTCTGAAGAGAGAAACCTGGGAGAGAAGCGACAGCGTGATGGATGACCACGGCTGCATGTAGAGGGCGGAGCCTAGCTAGTTTCCCTGAGGTAACGCCCACTTCTACTAACAGGCTCCGCCCACTGCTCTCTGAGAACTTTCGTTTTGTGTGTGTGTGAGTGTGTGTGCGTAGTGTGAGTGCATGCGTGTGTGAGTGTGTGTCTATGTGTGTGTGTGTGAGTGTGTGTGTGTGTTTGAGAGTGTGTGTGTGTGGATGTGTGTGTGTGTGTAGATGTGTGTGTAGTGTGAGTGTGTGTGCGTGCGTGAGTGCATGTGTGTGTGTGTGTGTGTATGTGTGAGTGTGTGTCTATGTGTGTGTGTGTGAGTGTGTGTGTGTGTGTATGTGTATGTATGTATGTGTGTGTGTGTGTATGTGTATGTGTGTGTGTGTATTAGTGTGTGTGTATTAGTGTGTGTAGTGTGTGTATGTGTGTGTATGTGTGTTTAGTGTGTGTGTGTGTAGTGTGTGTATGTGTGTGTATGAGTGTGTGTGTGTATGTGTATGTGTGTGTATGTGTATGTGTGTTTAGTGTGTATGTGTATGTGTGTTTAGTGTGTAGTGTATGTGTGTGTATGAGTGTGTGTGTGTGTATGTGTATGTGTGTGTATGTGTATGTGTGTGTAGTGTGTGTATGTGCGTGTATGTATGTGTGTGTGTGTGTGTGTGTATGTGCGTGTATGTGTGTATGTGTATGTGTGTGTAGTGTGTGTATGTGTGTGTAGTGCGTGTATGTGCGTGTATGTGTGTGTGTGTGTAGTGTGTGTGAGACTCTCTTTCTTTGTCTCCAGTCAGTTTGTGTCACTTACAGAGACGCGGCGTCGACACTTGTCAGTAACGTTGATTTATTACCCAGAGTGCATTGCTTGGCCGCTGCCCCCGCGTCTCCTTTAACGGGATATCAGTGGATTCTTCTTCTTCACTATCGGATTTCATTCCCTTTTATTCTCACTGCATCCAATAAATGAAGAGAGGGAATAAGAACATCCATCAGAGACAGACGCCCAGATCTGGACCTTCATCCAAACTCATCACATATCAGACCCAGTTAGTGGGAGGAGTCTATTGGGTTTTTAAAAATCCTACACTGTAAAACTGAACACTGTCAAAAATAATGATGAAAAGTAATTTTGTTTGCCAAGAGATTTTTCCAACCAGTGGGATTCTGTGTTTAATTATTTTTCATTGCCATGATATGTTTCTGTTTCTTTAATGATCTTATTGAGGGACTAGAATTTAATAATGAGATCTCATTCCTGGTTCTGAGTCTGTTTATATCTGAAACTAGAAGAACCTTCATTATCAGACAGTTCGCAAACGATCAACAAAGAACTGCTTTACAAAATATAAATTTCTTATTTCAAACATCCTGGACTTTCATCTCTTCACAAACTAATAGTAACATTTACAGTAAAATACTGGCAGTTGTTTTTGTCAAAATAGTGACGTAAATAATAGGACCACCACGTGGAAAGAATTACGGTAAATTACCATGAAAAAGCAGGAATGATGTCAACAGTTACGGTTACCTGTCAGTGGGTGGATATATTACCTGGTTACCATGGTTACCTGTCAGTGGGTGGGATATATTACCATGGTTACCTGTCAGTAGGTGGGATATATTATCTGGTTACCTGTCAGTGGGTGGATATATTACCTGGTTACCATGGTTACCTGTCAGTGGGTGGATATATTACCTGGTTACCATGGTTACCTGTCAGTGGGTGGATATATTACCTGGTTACCTGTCAGTAGGTGGATATATTA
>VRLP01009459.1:0-12670 GCA_009660295.1 Lophius piscatorius
GATTTCATCATCCTACAAATGATGAAATCATCCTACTTATGATGAAATCATCCTACTTATGATTAAATCATCCTACTTATGATTAAATCATCCAATAGATTATGAAATCATCCTACAAATGATGAAATCATCCTACTTATGATGAAATCATCCTACTTATGATTAAATCATCCTACTTATGATTAAATCATCCAATAGATTATTAAATCATCCTACAAATGATTTCATCATCCTACAAATGATGAAATCATCCTACTTATGATGAAATCATCCTACTTATGATTAAATCATCCTACTTATGATGAAATCATCCTACTTATGATGAAATCATCCTACTTATGATTAAATCATCCTACAGATGATTTAATCCTACAGATGATTTAATCATCCGATAGTTTTGAAATCATCCTACAGATGATGATGTTTTTTTGTCAATGATTAAACGATTTCCTTCAAACATTCTGGCCACAAACAGATTGTCCTGGTACCTGAGACCGACCCACTGAAGATGAACCAGATCTGGATTTTATGACGGAAGGCCTTTTTTCTTTTTCTTTTTTTAATAGCAAAAATAAAATGGAAATCTATCCAACGTACATTTTGTACACAGTCAGTTTACTTATAGTACATTTTATATTCCAGAGGAATAACATCAAGTAAAATGTTTTAAATTGATAAAATCCCATTAATGTGGGTTATGTGGTGCCTTGGCGTAGGTTAGCGCTCTCTGTGTGCTTTCTAGTTTGTTCTACATAATCTGTTTTGCATTAATTGCTCTTTTGTTTTATTTTACGTTACCAGTTTCTCTCTCTTTTCCCCTGGTGTAGTCATATATTCCGTGTTCTCGCCTGTTTGCACACATTAAATCCATGAACAGTTTCATTCTACTTCCTTTGTAGTCTGGGCGAGAGTCCTGCACATTTGTACCATTACATTTTTTTTATCAAAAACATAATGAAGAAAAAAAAAAACAATAAAAAGCTACAAAGGGGAAACAATAAAAAGCATTAAAAGGTAAGAAAATAAATGAAAGACTACATACATCACATCTCAACTACAAAACATAATTTTCAAACTGAATGAAAATGGTGAACGGAAACAGAAGTGAAATAAGACTTACAGGTGGAATCAGCTGGAGAGTGTTGCTGCAGAGAGGGATATCTGGAAATCTAACTAATTTCTTAGCTTGCTGCCCCCATAACCCAGTATCCGGATAAGCAGACGAATGCAAAATCGCACATTTCCATACTCTCTCGCTCCCGCTATTGCGCAGGAGTTCAAACTAAAATAATATGTGTAGTTAGTTTGTGAGGAATCAGAAATACATATATTTTTCTATCCTCATCTGATTTTTGCTGAGATTAAAACAATCAGTGGATTTGCTTAAAAACTCTTTGATTACTACTGCCTCAAATTTGATAGAAATACCTCAAAGTTCATGTCATCCTACACAGTTTCTGTGGTATAGGACCAGGGGGATTCTCCATTTGGACCGGTTGGATAGTTTATGGACTCAAAATTAGCCAAAAATGAGATTTTGGCCCTGAGAGGAATTTTGACTGCAAAATACCAACTATGTCCACAGAGTATGACATAAGTTGGTAGACATGTATGATCATTATTTCTCTGTGACATCAATTGTTAAATGTTTTTTAATGAAGTCCAGCATTTTGCAGATTAAAAAATGCCGGAAAACACAGAGAACCAAAAATACGAAAAAGAAAACTTTACTTTAAGGTTCAAAATGTGGAAATTTGTTTCAGTTTCACAATTGAAGCACGTCGCATAGAATACAAGTTATGAGACCCTACATTATCATAGCAGGCACATATTTAAACAATAAAATAAGATAAAATAAAATAAAACCCTTCATGCTGCCTATTGAATGATATGTAAAATATATATATATATATATATATATATATATATATCAATTACAAAGTACAACCTTTAATAATATCTCAGAAAAGTGGGTGACGATCATTGCTGCTGCAGATAACTCGTGTTAACCCGATGTTTATTGTACTCGAAGTTTCTCTCTCTTCTTGACAGTGGAGACGATGAACTAGGGGACTACGTTAACCATTTTAGGCTTCGTTAACCACGTTAGTTCCTGTCCGATAGCAGCAGTCACTGAAGCGTCCATGTTCTAAGAATGTGTCACATCCATCTGTGAGTAACGATAACATCACAGCTGAACTTTAGATTATTAGATTAGATCTGGCCCGAGTGTGGTGTGATGTTATTCTCATGCACTCTGTCTGTGTGTGTGTGTGTGTGTGTGTGTGTGTGTGTGTGTGTGTGTGTGTGTGAGCGTGTGTGTGTGTTTGTGTGTGTGTGTGTGTGTGTGTGTGTGGGTATAAGACAGATGTATGCGCTGGCATTTTGCTTCCACTTCATAACAGTCCACCACTGTCCAGATCTTCAGCCAGTTTTACTCACCAACATGATGATAATGTTCTTTATGTCACTTTAATATTTGATTTTTAAATGTCCAGTCTTTGTGACCCAAACTCAATGGTGAACTTCTGTCTTACTAGGCCGGAGCCTTCAAAAGGTGGAATGAAATGTCACACAGCGTAGACTCTCACAGACAGACACACAGTCAGACAACAGTAACTTTATTATAACAGATCTTATCGGCTCTGCCATGCTCTCTTTTTGAAAGCTGTGGCTCTTTTTACTCTTTCTTCTCTGTCCAACTCATGTCCACAGGGCTTGTTGAGCAAAGAGACAGAGAGGCAACCAGCCAGATGGGTAACACACACACACACACACACACACACACACACACACAGATCATCTGGGGATGAAGATGAGTTCTGCATCAGCCTGCATTCACTCCGGTGTGTCTGACCGTTGACACACAGACACAGATTTTCAAACAGAAACTTCACCTTCTGGTATAGAATATTTAAAGTCTATCATCAGGATTCATATGGTGAGAAAGTCCTTTTTAATTTCTTCTGGACTCTCCGTGTGTGTCTTTGAGGAGCTACATCTGAACTATTAGTGGCATCAGTTCCATATTAATAGACACAACCTCCACATGAACACAAGAAAGAGTATAAAAAACATTTCCAACCTAAACACTTGTTCTTTATCTCTGGAAAAGAAAAGTGTGTTTTCAAACATAATGCTGAAGAAAAAGTTGAGATTGTTATGCCATTTGTTTTTATGAAACCGGTGATAGACAGGGGAGAAACCAGAAGCTCAGCAGTGGGTTAAGGATGTTTGTGAATTACCTGCTACTACCGTTTATTATCATCCAGCGCCATCTAGTGGAGATTCAGAAAACAGTTCATTCATGAATCCATAATATACCCCACTTTTCACTTTTCGTTATTTGATCCAAGAAAAAGGGGATCCGACACTTTAGTCAAAAGTACTTCACCCATTAACTTTTGACTAAACTTTTGAACAACCAACAACTGCAAGTAAAAGAAATAATAACTGGAGATGATGAGTAGAAATAAAAGATTCATACATTGTGTTGTAGATTTTCATCAAGACATTACCAGATGTTTGTAATCATATATTTTATTATATGTTGACAGACGATTCCAACATATTACGTCCTGTTGTAACTCCTGGATATTTATATCAGAGTTATTATCAGTTGATGAGTTTGAATGGAAACTGAATAGAAAAGGTTAACTTGTGAAATGTGTACTGTATCCCCAACCAGATTTCCTGGTTCTGTTTGGTGACATTATGCTCAACTTTTAGGCTACAATCCCACTGCAACTGGAAGTGACACACTTTTGCTTTGTCTCAGATCTGACCCTTTTTTAACTTCTGTGTGTGACTTGTAGCTGATCTACGTATGTACAGCTCTGACCTCAGAGTGAACCAAGGTCAAAACAACAAAAGCCAAACCTCCATAAAACCCAGATGAATAAGAAATAGAACAGAAAGACTTTTACTGAACTCCCTGTACTAAGACAAAAACAGAGAAACGGTTTAAAAGACACAGTTGGCAGGTTCTAACTTTGCACTGAGAAACCCATTTGGGCTGTCGCTATGGTCTATTGAGTGAAAGAGAGTCCCTGTAGGCCAGCAATCAGGTCAAACCCTTGGATTGGCCAAATGGGTGGCAACATCATTTTCAGAAGCCTCTTATGAGCTTGTGCCTGTCAGTCAACACAGATCCTAACAGAGGAGCAGGAGGTCTCACTCTGAAATCAGTTCTCAAGTAAGCCCGCTACGTTTTGGTCGTTTTGCACACAAGTCAGACTTTATGGCAGCATTAATATATATATAGATTCCATTCTCTTCTAGTACGCAGAGCAGAAAAAGCAGCTCATGATCACATATTTTACATAGAAGATGTAAGTGTGAGTGCGGGGGGTGGAGGGTTGAGGGTCCGTAGAGAACAGATTAATCTCCTGCTTCATATATTTTGACGATCTCGTGTTTGAACCCAGAGAGTAGTTGTTTATTCATAGTTATTTATTATGAAATGTGAAAGAAAGTGAATGTAAGCGTAAGATAATTATTTTGAATGCATATTAATTTAACAAATAGAAATTTATTTTGATTTGTAAATAGTTATTTATTTGTTTTATTTATTTATGATGAAATAAGATATTTGGTGATTATTCATTCGCAAATGGTTATTTATTTTAATTTGTGAATAGTTTTTTATGTTGACCTGGGATGGGAAGATGTTTTTTTCATTTGAAATAAATGGATTAAGTGATAAACTTTTGTTTGACTTGTTTATTAGTGACCCATCCGTCACTCCGTGCTGCCCCGCCCACCACCGCAGGTAAATTCTCAACCTGTGGGAAACACTGATCATGGCCTCACCCCAGTAATGCCCACTCTGGTATCTTCATGGAGGAAGGGCAGTATACAAGAATCCCCATCATGCCTGAATGATGGCTGCTTTTGTATGATCATGGTTCATTTCTTACAGTGTTGTTTTCTCCTGAAGGGAGTCAAGACAGTCCATATTAATTTATGCCTTTTTCTTCACTGATTCAATGCCACATTTTCAATAAAATGTTATTGAATGGTCTGTACGCCACAATGTTCCTTGCTGTGGGTCAGTCACATCTAGCAAACGAACCCGTGCAGTGAGAGTCTGACAGGAAGGGTTGGCTGATGACGTTTCCTGTCAGCGCGTGTCTCCGCTGTCTCATCCTAACATTTAATTAGCTCTAGTGAAACTGTGGCACACATATCAGACGAGAAGACTGAGAGGAGAGAAGCTTTCTCAGACCTCTGGCTAATATTCACTTTAGTGACAACTCTCCCGTGGAGTCTGTCAGCGGGAGAGAGGGGGCGAGCAGGGAGAGATATGCTGGTAGAAATTATCCACAGCGCATCAGAAAATCCCTTTCATCCTTAGTCTTAATGTTCCTTAAAACAATCCCAACCCTTCTACTCTTCTCCAACTTTCATCAATTTCATTCAAGCATGCTGGGACTCTACATTATTTTGTAGTGTTAGAAAAGTGATAATATATCCGGGATCTGCCCTTTCGTCAAGCTAACTGTTAGTTACTGTTAGTGTAATCCTACAAATCAACAAAATGAACGGGAACATGACCAAATATTAATGAATGTACATTCATGCGTGTGTGTGTGTGCGTGTGTGTCCGTGTGTTCATATGCGTGTGTGTGTTCATATGTGTGTGTTTGTGTTCATGTGAGTGTGTGTGTGTTCATGTGCGTGTGTGTCTGTGCATGTGCGTTTGTGTGTGTGCGCACAAAATGGTGGTAAATAGGAGTGGGGGTCACATCTTATCACATGTGTCTGTCAATGCTGGAGGGAGGGATTATCATGACTGACAGGTAGGTTGAGAGGACACAGTGAGGTGAGAGAGGAGCAGGTGGAACGATACAAAAACACACAAACACACTCACACACTCCAATAAGCACACGGGTGGGTCAGTGTTGATGGCACACAACTGTTTCTCCTCTTTCTGCTGCTGCTTGACCATCAGGGGTAATATCTGGGTTTGCACCGACACTCTCAGAATGAAATCGTTCATAAAGGCTATTCCTTGTTGACTGTTTATATGAGCAGTGATCTAATCGGAAATGGTGTTTTTACCAGCGCCGACACATCAATCGGAAGAACTGTCAGCAGCTGTGTGACGAGCGCTAAAGCGACCAATGGATGAGTTTCATCAGAAGGTGGGCATCTACCGTGTGATTGGAGCAGAGCCATCTTATGCTCCATCATGGTGCTTTATCACCAGAATGGTAACAAAGCACCATTCTGGCTTAGATCAGGAAGAGCGTTTCTCGCAATCACGCCCCTCTAGGTTTCTCCATTGTTGCCAACATGGGTGTTGAAGTCGCCCACGAGAACCGCAGAGTCCCTGATGGAGCCCTTCCTAGGCCAGAGAATCCAAGAAGACCAGATACTCTAAACTGTTGTTGGGTGAGGCACAGACAATAACCACAGCCTTTCCTCCTGCAACCTTCAGTCAGTTATTATTTCTATATATATCTTTATCTTATTGTTTGTCTGTTTATATATGTGTACATGTAGATCGTATATTGTATATTTTCTGTTCAATCATATTTTTATTTTTTTTAACTACTGTTGTCACTTAATAAATGTTGGAGCTGTTGGAACACTTGAATTTCCCTGTAGGGGCTGGTCCTCGCCCTACTGACCCTGAACCTGCCTGAACGGAGGATTGAGAACAGGCCATGACCAGGATGTGAAGGGTTCCTCCTCATGTAAAGTGCATTATAAATTAAATGTATTATTATTATTATTATTATTATGTTCTCTGCACGACTGTGGAGACGGCTTGAGTGGATGTCTACCAGGTTTGGAAGGGAACACCATGGATATGCTGTGCCGTCTTCACTAGTCACTGTAGGTCCTTATCCTCCGCCTCTGTGCAGCTACAGTACCACACAGTGCAGCAGTATGTGAGGATGCTCTCCACTGTGCAACGGTAAAAATTAATTAAAAGTTCCTGGGGAAGTCTGGCGCGACTCAGGGTTTGTAGAAAGAATATGCGGTTCTTGGCCTTCTTCACCAGGCCTGTTTTGTTCACTCCCCAGGTCAGATCCACAGTTAGTGTTGTGGGTAGGGATACAATCAAAAGTGGAGAGTGAATAGAGAAGGGGACTAAGGATGTGTCCTTAGGGGGGTGAGGTTGCTTTGTCTGACATGCAGTGGTCTGTTTGTGAGAAAAGTCTTGATCCAGAGACAGAGGTGGGTGTTGAAAGTTTTTGTTTATTGACATGAAAGAGGGTTGATGTGTAATAACACTTTAAAATGATTTAATTTTGGGGTGGAGTAAACCTCTAAAACTATTTGTAATTAGACATGAAATATTGTTTTGGTGGAATAGTGGAATAAACCTTTAAAACTATTAGAATGTAGACATGAAATAATGTTTGGGTGAAATTAAACCTTTAAAATGATTCATAGTCAGACATGAAGTAGTGTTTGGATAGAATAAACCTCTACAATTATGAGTAGTTTGACATGAATGAGTGTTTGGGTGGAATAACCCTTTTAAATTATTAGTAGTTTAACATGAAAGTGTGTTTGGGTGGAATAACCCTTTAAAACTATTCATAGTGAGACATCAATTAGTTTATTGGGTGGAATAACCCTTTAAAACTATTAATATCATTTTATATCAAGACATTTAGCAATGTATGGGTAGAATAACCCATTACAATTATGGGTAGTCAGACATGAAGTTTTGGATGGAATAAACCTTTAACACTAACAGGAGTTGGACATAGACTAAAGTTTGGCTGAAAAGACCCTTTTCTTAACTTAAGAGTAGTTAAACAAGAAGGAGTGTTTGGTTGGAATAACCCTTTTAAATTATGAGTGTTTGAGTGGAATAACCCTTTACAATTGTGAATATTTCGACTAGAATGAGTGTTTGGGTGGAATAAACCTTTAAATAATGTCAAAATAAACTCTGTTTGTTACATTTCTGTCGGGGAGGATGACGGTCTGAAACGAACAAACTCTGTGTATTTAGAGTCGTTAGTTTTTATCCCCTCTGGTGGCCACTGTGGGTAACAAAAGATCTGACATCAATTTTTTATTTTGTAACTGTCTACGGAAATATTTTACATTGTGATATTGTGTGACTTTACTGAAGTATAATATGCTGTAGTTTGCAATTATGGCCACTAGAGGGCATAAACGCCATAGAGCACAAGCCTAAATTAAAAGCAACCATATTTAGCTTCTTAAAGTTTTTATTATTTAAATCAAATTTATAGATATTGCCGTGAATTTGTTCTTATTTTATTTTGTTACAGAAAAATAAAAAAAATTTAAATTCTAATTTTTAAATCTAATTTTTAGATGTTGAATGTTAAGGTCAAATATAAATTTAAAGATTAAACATACATCAAAATGTTGAATATATATTTACTGTGAATGTAAATGTTTATCACTAAACTAACTGGTTGTTGGTCCTACTCACAAATATATCAGTCTTTAGACATAAAGTTTTGTTTGGGTGGAATGAAGATTTAAACCATCTAAAAACAAACTACAATGAGGCTCAGTAAAAATACGGTTCTGAAAGAGCTGCCTTCTCTCCTGCAGTATATAGTTCAAGAGTCTGACCGCACAACCTGTGTGGTTTCTACCCTCTGCTGGTCACTGTGGGTAACAGCATGTTTGACGCATTTCTTTTGTTTTGAAACGTAAGACAGGAAACTAACCTACGATGTTGTGTTGTCTGGCTTTACTATAACATACCATACTGTAGTTTCCATGTGTGACCACTAGAGGGCACAAATACAAATACCTCATAGATGTAGATACTAATGTTGAACTGTGAATACACAGAGGTTGTGGTCAGACTCCTGAAACAAATCACTGCAGGATAGAATTCTGCTCCTTCAAAACCGCAATCTTACCCAACATCATTGTATGAGTTTGGTTCTCGTTTGTTTAACGAGGAACTCCTTCCAAACTCAACTTTTTCTCTAGCGACGATGTCTAACATAGTTTTTAAGGGTAAAAACAACAACCAAAAAGATGTTTGTCCATCGTTTATCCATTTGAGATGACAGAATTGAAAATAAATATGAATACAAATCATAATAAATAAACATTTAGATTCAAATAATTACATTTGTATTGAATATTTGTATTTGACATTTGCATGTTGGTGTCTTTTAAAATTCACATCTGACAACATTATGATTTGAAGTAGAATTTGGAATTAAGTATATATTTAAAAAATATTAAATATGACAATTTTCAAACTCAAATAGTACTTTATTCAAGAGATAGCTCCCTGAAGTGAGTAAAATATGAACTAGACCTATGCTGCTGTCCACGAAAGCCAGTGTATATCACCAAAATGTCCCCAATCCCCTTCGTTGTACAAGCAATCCTCTTGATTGAAAATTAAATGTGAAGTTATTTCGTCAGTATTTTTGGATAAAAAAAAAGAAAAGATGTGAGTTAGCTCCCTGATATGAGTAAAATATGAAATATTAAATTCCACATGTGTAAGGGATGATATATGGGCGGCACAGTGGCGCAGAGGTTAGCACTGTTGTCTCACAGCAAGAAGGTACCGGCTTCAAATCCACATCTGCCGGCCTTTCTGTGCGGAGTTTGCATGTTCTCCCTGTGTCTGCGTGGGTTCTCTCCAGGAACTCCAGGGTCCTCCCACAGTCCAAAAACAATTGATACAGGTGAATTGGAGACACAAAATTGCCCGTAGGAGTAAGTGTGTGGTTGTGTGAACTGGCGACTTGTCCAGGGTTTACCCTGCCTCTCACCCAATGTTAGCTGGGATAGGCTCCAGCCCCCTGTGACCCTGAACAGGATAAGCGGTAGATAATGAATGAATAAAGGATGATATAAACAAGGGCAATCTCCTTGAGTCAATTCATATTACCAAATTTGGACTAAATCGGATCAATGGTTGAGAAATTATGGCACAAAAACTTTTGCCGGTAAAGCTCCCCCTAGTGTCAGATATATAAACGTATACAAAGTTTGAAAATTATCCATGAAATAGTTTTTGAGGTTTGTCTGGAAAAGGGTTTTTTGTAATAAAAAATAAATATATCATATTTGCAAGATAATTCTCATTGAGTCAATGAGTACTCACTGAATTGGACTAAATTGTACAAATGGTTAGGAAGTTATTTCCCTAAAACAGTGTTTTCCATAAAGAGCTCCCCTTAGAGAGTAATGTATGATTTATTCAAATAAAACACGATGTATGTAAATAGATCACCTCAAGTGGATGTATGTGCACTATGGTAGAAATTCTGTAAATGAAGATAGAGATCAAACTTGTCTTTATAACATTTAATAGTCCCTTCTGCAGAAGGGCATCTGAACATACGGTAGAGACAATATGTTTGTGTATATGGAGGCGTTACATACTTCTGTGGACCTAAGACCATTTGCATTCAGGAATGAAGTCTCACTATGTCTTTGCCATTTGGTCAGGGTGAATAAGGTGACTTACCGTTATGTAAATGTGATTGAGTTGTGGGGTGTGTGTCTGTAGAGGTGTGAACAGCTCAGGAAGAGGAAAAAATGAATATCAACAAATGGTCACAGAGGATCAAACTTACAATAAACTTAAGAAAGGCAAGTCGCTCTAGCAAGTCTTACAATAAAACAAAAATTTAAATTTCCATTACGCCACCAAATTTGGACAAAATCCGTTTAGAAGTGATGCCTGACTTTTCCATGATAAAGCTCCACCTAGTGTCACAGATATGCAACAACCTTTTGCGTAATCAATGCAGGTCTATTGGGGTATAAAGTTTGAAATTGATGATGAATGTAAGTTTTTGAGGTTTGTCTGGAAAAGTGTTTTCCATATAAAAGCCCCCTACAATCTCTCCTTCCCCAGAAAATTGACAAATCTTTTAACAACGACAATAAATTGTGTAGACACTTATCCATAGATTACAAAATGAAATTGCATAAGTGGATCTACATAAACAAGGCACAGTTTCCAATAACATGTTTACCATAATTTAACTTCCCTCACACATGGTTTCACAACATTGGGGGTTAACAGGAATCAAAGACCACATAACACAAACTACAAAGTGCAACATGCTGAGTAGATCTCAGCCATACTGATACATTTATTCACTTATACCTATTTCCACACACTTTTTTACATGGATATTTATATATTTATATATTCTCTGCTGTTTCTTTTTTTTTAACCTGGATATTTTCTTTAGGTGTTTTTATCTACCTGTTTTTATCGTGTCTCGAAAAAACATAAATCCGTTCTGCAGTGCAGCTTTGATGTAATGGCTGAATGACATTAAAGAAATCTGATTCTGATTCTGATGTAGATCATCAGAGTCAAATACGGTATTTACAAGATATATCACCTCAAGACGATTAATATGCACCACATTTGGACTAAATTGGAACGGTTAAGAAGTTATGGCTATAGAGTTTTCCAGAAAAAGCTCTCCCTACTGTCAGAAATATATAGCCAAACTTTCATAAAAAAAATCCAGTTCTTCCTCACACTAAGGTCTATGTGGGTCTAAAATTTGAAAATGATCCATTATATAATTTTTATTGATTTCGTTAACAGGAAGGATCTTCGGCAGTTAAGACAATTCCATGTGGGGGATTTAATTAGTTTTGAGTTTTCGCATCAACAAAAAGGATCAGCGAAGGCAGTGAATATTCCATAATTTTCCATACTTTACTGAGATAGAAATGTTGAACAAGATTGTCCAGGGTTTGAAATGACAAATTTTGAGATTTAATTGTGATATCACTCTTGTGACCTATGACCTCATAAGTCACAAGAGTGAAACGTTTCCCACGTGTGCTGTAATTTTGTGGTTGCTCACTCCCATGAGTCCTTGTGTTTATTAACTATGACCAACAAGAACTAAATCCTCTCTTACATACAATATTTTACAAATACAGTACTGGTCACCTGCATCCAACAGTCTGTTCTTCACTCAATACAGGTACCTTCTCATCAGAGTGGGTGTTTCTCATGTGGACTGTCAATTTACAATTTTCTATGAAACCTTTCCCACATGTATTACAAACATATGGCTTTTCTTGTGAGTGGATTCGCATATAATAATAATAATAATAATAATAATACATTTAATTTATAATGCACTTTACATTTGGATAAAATCTCAAAGTGCTAAGTGCATATGACCTTTCAATTCATGATTCGATTTGAAACCTTTCCCACATGTTTTACAAACATATGGCTCCACACCTGAGTGGATCTTCGTGTGGTGTGTTAATTCATGATTCAATTTGAAACCTTTCCCACGTTTCACAAACATAGGGCTTCTGACCTGAGTGGTTTCTCCTGTGGGCTGTCAAATGACAGTTATATCGGAACGTTTTCCCACATGTTTGGCAAGCATAGGGTCCTTCATCTGTATTTTTTTAACACGTAATTTAGCCGCCAAATTTAAATGTTTTTCACGTGTATCCTTTGTTATTTTGGCTCTCAACTACACCAGAGTTGTTGGAGGGCATGATCAGGTCACTGTTTGGTGCTCCAATCACAGAGCTTATAATCGGCATTTTAACTACAGAGTCTTTCTGTGCGGCATTAAGAGTTTCATCAAGATTCAAATACAGAGTCTGATCTCCACTGTCGTCATTTTCTCCAAAAGCAGGAGTTAACATAAATGTATCACGCTCCTGTTTCACTACATGCTGCTCTAC
>VRLP01009460.1:0-12662 GCA_009660295.1 Lophius piscatorius
ACGGGTGAGGAGAGATACAGACGGGGGAAAAGCAGCAAAGATATCAGCTATAATCCACTTTCTCCAACCGCTCCATGGTCGGGCCGCGGCAGCAGCAGGGATCCCAGTTTGATAATAACATTAATATTAATGTAACATATAGTAATAGCTTATGGGGAAATACTATACAATAATAATAATAACAACAATAATCATCATCATCATGAGCATCTTGTGATCATTGGACATGGAGCAGGTCCACAGCAGCAGAACCAGTCACCAACCATGTGACCTTACAGGGCGAGAAAACACAACTACCTGCTAGTAGGGCATTACAGTAATCCAGCCTGGAAGTAACAAATGCATGAACTGACTTTTCTGCATCTTTTTGCGAAAGAGTGTTCCGTATTTTAGAAATATTACGCAAATGAAAAAAGGCAGTCCTAGAAATCTGTTTTATATGGGAGTCAAAGGTCATATCCTGATCAAAGATAACTCCCAGGTTCCTCACAGTGGTGCTGGAGGCCAACGTCATACCATCCAGAGTAGATGTACCATCAGGTAAATTGTTTCTAAGGTGTTTGGGTCCCAACACAATAACTTCACTTTTATCTGAATTTAATAGTAAAAAGTTGCAGGTCATCCAGGTCTTAATGTCTTTGAGACACGCCTCTAAGTTGGATAAGTGATTAGATTCACCTGGTTTCATTGATAAGTACAATTGTGTGTCGTCTGCATAACATTTTTTACTGTAAGTATGTTTGTGGGTTTAAATATTTTTTTATGTTTAAAATATAACACATAGCTATTTTTGGAGAATTTTGTCTTTGTTCTGTTCTCTTGTTCTAATAAAGTTTTATTTTCCTTTTTTTTAAACTCTCTAACCTTTCACAACATTATAGCTGCATTGGGTCTGCCGCCGCCGGAAACACGGCCGAACATCCCGATACTCAGCCGCAGGATGTCGATCCCATTTTAAAGGCTGTTCTACGCCCCAAAACTCGATGTAAAAATGATTATGGTATGGATGGTCGACCTATTCGAACCCAGCCAAATGCTCCATATCGCAGCTGACATCTATGGAGGACCAAAAATGACACAAGGACAAATAAATGAATAAATAAATGAGTAAATAAATAAATGTGGAAATAAATAAATAAATGCAGGAATTAACAAATGAATAAATAAATGAGTAAATAAATAAATCTTATCGTTGAAAAGAGCACTTATTTAACCCCCACTTATTTAATTTCTGTATTTATTCAATTTTTCTTATTTCTACATCCTCGACTCAACTTTATTTACAATCACATTTAAAAAAAACAACAGAGTTCCCCAAAGTGTTGGACAGTCAATAAAAACATAGACACAGGATTAAAACGCAAGTTTTACATCAAAGGAAGGCAACAAGAGCAGAAAGAAAGAAATGTCAAATGTAAAGTGCATTATAAATTAAATGTATTATTATTATTATTATAAAAATGAGTCTTAAGAAAGAAGGTCAGAAATGTAAAAGTTTAAAAGAGTTCAGAAATGTAGGTGTGTTCTGACCCATTTAAGGATTTAAAAACAAACAATAAAATGAATCCTTGAACTCACAGGGAGTCAGTGAAGGGAGGATAAAACGGGGGAGATGTTCTCTCGCTTGCGTGAGAAAGTTAAAAGCCGAGCGGCGACATTTTGAACCAACAGGCGGGTTTTAATAAAAGCATGAATAAGCTTTTCAAAAATCATTAAGGGTTAATAAGCTCTTAACCTCAGATAAAAGCCTCAACTGATAAAAACCAGATTTGAAAGAGTGGAATTTTAAAAATGGCTGCAGGGAGCCCAGGTCCACAGCAGAGACATCAATGGTACCACCAGGTCCAAACACCATGACATCCGCTTTACAATCATTAAAAGTTAAGGGCCACCCAGGCTTTGATGTCCTTCAGACACTCCAGCTATGAATTTACCGAACTGGCATCATTTCTTTTCAGTGGCGGGTAAATTTGTGAGTCATCTGCGTAGAATAATGGGAGATACCATGTGTCCTTAAAAATCAACCCTGAGGGGGAGCCGATACAAAGATAAAAGGATCGGCCCAAGAATGGAACCTTGGGGGACTCCACATGGATGAGGGTCAATGGACGAGACACTGTCTCCCTGAGAAGTGAGACCTGAACCGGGGTTGGGCTGGGCCTCTGATGCCGACACGGCGCTCCAGGCCAGAGATGAGAATGTTGTGGTCCACTGTGTCAAAAGCAGCTGTTGGATCTAAAAGCACCAGAATCTGTTGTTAATAAAAGATCATTAAAAAACTCTTAAAAGTGCAGATTGGGGGACTGTGCAGGGCTTTAAAACCAGACCTCAAGAATGGCGTGGACGTTTAAAAATAGACATAGACTAATTGCAGGAGCCTTTTCTGAAACTTTGGACACGTATGGGAGTTTAGAGATGGGCCTAAAGTTAAAAAAGAATGGGGCTGTCCAAGCTGGCGTTTTAAATTAAGGGTTGTGCCGCCGCTTGTTTAAAGCAGGATGGTACAAGGATAGAGGGTAGAATTGATTGTTTTTAAAAAGAACACCAGGTTTGTGAGAATTATTTGAAATAAATATCAGAGAAATGTTGGTTCTGTGTAGATTTAACAGTCCTCTGATATCTTCTCCAGCTTCCTGTCATCACCTGCAGCTCCATCTGACAGCACCAGTCACGTCATTCAGAGCAGGGCTCAGATTTTAGGTAGGTTTTGGTTTTAAGTGGGGCGACAAAGTCCAAAAACGTTTTCACAAGCAGCGAGAAATGACGTCATCAATTCCTCAGCGCTACAGAACATGATCATCTACGATCAGTCGGACTAGACCCGATTCGGATATCTGCCTGGCTTTATTTTATTTAAAAAATAAATAAAATGGTGATAAATTGGTTTTAATTTAGAGGATCAGTAACCAGCAGTGATGCCATGGGTCACGTGACCGCGGCGGGGCAGGATCCGGTCGTTCTGTAGAGTCCGGTTGGCAGATGTGACTCCCTGAGCTCAGACGGACTGACGGACCTCCTCCTCATCCTCCTCCTCCTCATCCTCCTCCTCCAGCAGCGCACAATGAACCAACTCTTCATCCAGAGTCGGAGTCCAGATCACCGCGGATCAGACAGAACCTCCAGCTCCTGAGAGAAGACCCGAGGAGACTCTTTCTGCATCATTAAAACTCACACATCGGGCTCTGCCTCATCTTCTTGAGGGGGTCTCCCCCCTCACTGCCGCCCACCGGCTCACCTGCAGAAGCCAAACATGCGCTCCAGAGCTGCGCTCCCCCGGTAAGTCACCGTAAGTCACCGTAGGTCCCCGTAAGTCTCCGTAGGTCACCGTAAGTCTCTGCGTAATCGAGGGATTTACGCAAACTATAAATAAAACTTTCTCAGGTTGAAGATGTACAATTCAAATAGAACTAAACATTATATATAACTGAACATTATATGCGCCTTTAATCTTTTTGTTATTAAATGGTTGAATTCAAAAATATTGGGTTTCGAAACTTTTCAGAAAACTATTTATAAAATGTCATTCTTGAAAATACGACCTTTTATTTGCGTCATTGCCCGACGCAAACATCCCATCCTGTAGATTCCGTTTCTTATTTTATCCTGGATTTATAATGACTTTATTTTCACCTCCTTTCCAAGTAAGTTCCTGTAAAAGTCAAACTCGAAAAATATCTTCATATACTCAATTAAATGAAGTCTTGACAACTTAAATGAATGAGTTACCTTCAGAAATACTTACTTCTTGAGGTCATTTTGTTAAGTGGATCAACAATTCTCTTTTTTTTCCGTGTATGATTGGAGCCACAAAAGTATTAAGAAGTGAAATTCCACTTTAGGAAATTCTTCAAATCTCTTTCTTTTTTTTTTTTTCATGGTTTTACCTTGAAAAATCCTAAAATAAATGTTTGTTTATTATTGATGGAAGATTCCGACATTCATATTTATATTTTTTAAATGTTTGCAGCATGTTAAGACCAATATTATTCACTGTAAAAAGAGAATTGATGGTGATTAAAAAAAAAAAAAGAAGAATTCCACCGGTTACAAAAATTAAATTGAGTATTTTCAACTTACATTTTTTTGAGTCTTTAATTTAATTGCGTTACCAGTGAAGACAATTATTATTTTCAGGATAGCATATATATATATATATATATATATATATCTACTTGTAGTTATCAGTTGAGGACTCTCAAGTCCGATCCCTCAGGCCACTTAGGGAATCTTCCAGCTGAGGATTAAAAAAGCCCAGATCTTCGCCGTCTCTCTCTTATCTGCAGCTTTAAAAACATCCCACAGCTGCCAAATTCTTGCGCAGATAAAAAAGAATGTGGAGAGCTGTCCCGTCCGTGATGCTGGTTTTAGGAATGACACTCTGTTTCCATGCAGACGGGGAGACCCAGACATCTGGTCACTCTTTTAACAGAACCAATGGAGGTCTGTGGAAACGTTGGGTCTGACTGGCAGTGAGTCACTTTTCATGGCGTTTGATCTGACATGTCCTCCTGTACGTCCGCAGGTTTACCTCCCTCCTCTTTCTCCTCTTCCTCCCCTTGGCTTTGTCCTCCTCGCGCCCCCAATGGGTTCTTCAGCGGGTCCCTGTGGTCCTCCCACAGCAGACGTCGGCTCAACCAGCCCCTCACTTCCTGTCTCCAGCACGCTTGGAGGTCACCTCCCCCTGCGACCCAGAATGCCACAGGAGAGCCCCTCGTCCGAGTTACTGGGACCTGAAGAACCTTCTGGCCTATGAGACGCTCAGCTCTAATGGCCAGCTCACCGAGACCGCCATCGGCATCTATGGTTTCAACCCCAGCTCAAACAACAGTCCAGCCTACTCCACAAGGTCATCTGGGAGGGCGGAGCCAACACATGTCAGACGAAAGCGGCAGATCTTTGGCCACGACGGACGTTTCAGCATCGCCGGGCAGAACTTCCTGCTGAAATATCCGTTCTCAGTGTCGGTCAAACTGTCCACCGGCTGTTCTGGTACGTTGGTGGGGAACCGGCACGTTCTGACAGCGGCTCACTGTGTTCATGACGGGAAGAACTACGTGAAAGGAGCGCAGAAGCTTCGGGTTGGCTTCCTGAAACCAAAGCAGCGAGACACGCCGGTGTCTTCCTCCTACCGGCCCTCCAACTTCTCCAACCACGTTGAGGGCGGTCCTGCTCAGTACATCCCGCCAACCCACGACAGAATGAAGTTCCAGTGGATCAGAGCCAAGCGTACCCATGTTCCCAAAGGGTGGATTAAAGGGAACGCGAATGACATCGGGATGGACTACGACTACGCGCTGCTGGAACTCAAGAAACCCCACAAACGCCATTACATGAAGTTAGGAATCAGTCCGCCCGCTCAGAGGCTGCCGGGGCGCCGAGTCCACTTCTCAGGATTTGATAACGACCGTCCAGGTCAGTTGGTGTATCGGTTCTGTCGGGCCGGCGAGGAGACTTCAGACCTGCTGTACCAGCACTGTGACGCCCAGCCAGGCGCCAGTGGCTCAGGAGTCTACGCCCGGATGTGGGATGGACGGCGCCAGCGCTGGGAGCGGAAGGTGATAGGTGTGTTTTCTGGGCACCAGTGGGTGGAGCGACAAGGGTTGCCTCTGGAGTTTAATGTGGCGGTGAGAATCACGCCACTCAAATACGCTCAGATCTGTTACTGGATCAAAGGAAACTTTGTGGACTGCAGAGAGGGCTGAGCAGAAGGCGGAGTCTGGCGGTGACTGGGGCGTAGTTAAAGAAGTCATCATCCTCAAACTGGGACCAGGACAGTTAACACATTTCATCCCAACACTTTTAGCACTGATGTAAACTCAGTATAAAGATTTGAACTCTGTTTGTCGTCGCCATGCCGACACCAGTCATGCAAATGGCAACAATGACGCTGAAATACGTAAACAGGAAGTTCTTATTCCATTTATTCTCACTTTTATAGTTCACATGTCTGAAGTAGGCCTCCTCTGTTGTTCCCGACAGCAAAGGTATATCCCCGAAAAGCCCCCCCCCCCTCCTACAAATGAAACGTCATTCATTAATAATCTCAAACAGTCCATATTGACTCAAGCTAACTATTTCTATGAAGCCAGCAGTCTGCTCTAGGATCAGATCCCCTGGTGACTCAAAACTGAAGCGATATACAAACTTTTTTTTCCTCCTAGTGAACCAAATGTGAACTATTATAGTGAAATAATTCATATACAAGGGAGAACTCCTTGTATAGATTCATATGAACCAATTTGGAACATAATTGGATATTTGGTTGGGAAATAACTGCCAAAAACAGGGTTTTTTTGCTAAAAAAAAAAGAAAGAAGCCCCTTAGTGAAATAAATAAGAACAATTACAGTAAAATATGACAGAAACAAGTTAGATCTCCTTGAGGCGGTTCATGAGGTAAATTTGGACTAAATCCGAGCAAGGATCGAGAAATAATGGCACAAATAAGTTTGGAGATGAAGCTCCCCTAGTGGCAGAAATATGCAACTGATCTTTCCCAAAATCAATCCAGTTCCTCCTGCCACTAAGACAGAGGTTCCTAAACTTCTATAACCTCCACTAACAGAGGATATAAATGATTTGGAATCACTGCACTGAGGTCTATGAAGGTATTCAATTTGAAATATCATCCATGAAATAGTTTTTGAGTTATTGCGTTAACACGAAGGATCTGCGGCGGATGTAGACGGTGGCGGCAGCGGCGAAGATGATTTATGATGATATAACCATCAGGCGTATTTGTTCATCTGGATAAATGTGTCATGTGGTTTTGCTGAAGAAAAAGCAGGTTAATCATCCTCTACATAGAAAAACATTTATTTATCTGGGCTACGAAGTTATCAGGATGATCAGAGATCTGGAACACGAGCTGATGTTTAGATGTTTAGCAACAAAGAACCCTCTGATGACGAGCAGCAACATTATTATAGCGGTTTGTCGTGATCATACTAAAGAATGCACTGTCTTAAGTTTTCTACTGAAAATGAGTTTTTGTGGATGAACGTTCCACATTAGTAACCAAAGGTGCCAACATCTCCTCTACGTTCCATTTCCTGTCGGTGGGCACAGCCGTTCTCTGCAAGGCCACAGCAGTCAGACGAATACAGAAAATTTTTTAAGCAGAACCTTCTCCACAGAATCATCATGACGGCTGCAGATGGCTCCAAAGGTTTCGGATCACTGATGTGAAGCGGTTTGTTGTTGTGCTTTAATGTGTGGCTCCCTCTGGTGGTGAAGAGGAAACACTGCAGGTGCCACATCATACAGGCCCTCTATTAGCACTTTTTTGACTTTCTCTTGGTTTAACATTTGTGACATTGTGTTGTACGTGTTCCTGAAAAAGAGGGATTATGGCAATTTAATGAAGTATATACTTTTAAATAAACGGCAGTGTGGATTTATTTCAGTCAGCCGCACACACACACACACACACACACATGCTGAACGTTTTTAAACACCTTTATTTGCTGTATTTCAGATGTCAAAAAGCATTTTCAGAAATGGTACGGGGGAAACTGAATACTGTAAAAACATGAAATATGAGGACCGGATCCAACAGTTTCTCCAACATCAACAGGTTCTACCAGCAGCCTGAGCACTGCATCCTGGGATATGGCACATACCGCAGAACACAAATCGAGTAAAATTGGATACTTTTTAAATTTAGAGGTAACAGAGCAAGATCATCAGCATCTAGTTAACTTCAAACTTAACCTCCAAGCGCAAAGGCTTTTCGTTCAAGTAGGATGTGGGTTATTGCGGTGAAGAGATGCCCTCACACCGAATTTACACATCTTCCGATAGGAAGTTCTAGGTTTCACAAACCCAGAGATAGCAGATACAAGAATGTTTTTTTTCTGTCGTGCAGAGACTTTACATTCAATAGGAAGTGACATAAAAGCCGGATTTAAGTCTCTCCTTTTGGCATTGAATGTCGCGTGAAATCACACCCCACTCAAACTGGCAGCGCCGGTGGAGACGGCGACATTGGGGTCCCAGATTAGCTACATTCAAGAGGAGATTGGCAGCAAACATAAAACTAAAGCACCAATGAACTGATTCCAGGACCGAGTGCGCTTGAGTGGCATTTCTTTACAATCACACGCTCACTGCTGAGGCACAGAGCAGAACCCACTGGATCCTCTCTCAGCCTGAAACCCGACCAGAACAGTAAGGGTACGGCAAAGATCCGTTTTCTCCCTTGATAAACCCAACGACACCTAAGGCAACCTGTTTGTAACACCAATCCGGTACCTGAGAATACGTGAAGCAGCGATGAGGTGGCCAACAAAAAAAAATCCCATTTCCCATCATGCGCTTCACCTTCTAATATTTTATCACCTTTGGAAATGCTGACAGAACCATATGTGAAGACCGGACTGACATCAGCGGTACCAACCAGTCAATCGGTAGGCGTTTTCTATACCCGACCCAGAGATATGTGATGCTCCCTTTAATCCCTTAATGCGTTGAGCCTTCAAGCACCAATTGAATAAAACAAACAGTAAATGTGTGAGAACCCGGAAAATGAACCAGTCAGAGGATTACGACGAGTGCGGTTCGACATCAGCGAGGTTCTGTTGCTCCGATGGTTAGATGTGCTTTGAGTAACTATCTCGATCCTTTCAGACGCACCGATACCGGGGCTTAGAGACCGGTGCCGTTACGGTCCTGCAGACGGCCGATGGTGAAGACGAGGAGACACAGTAACAGAGAAAATGAGAACTGCACTTTCCGATGAACTGCTGCAAAAAAGGTTGTAGGTTTTGAAAGAGTTGGATTTTGTTTTTCAAGGTAATACATTTATTTGCTTTTGTGGGGGAGAGTTATTGCCTGTAAAACCATTTTTACAGGCAAAACGCCATTTTCAGATTCAGTTTTTCGAATGATGTTTAGTCAAAAGTCTCGTATTTGTCTCATCTCTACCTTCTTATGTAAACCCATCAAAAAACAAATATGTGCAGTTTCCAAAATGTCAAACTTCTGCTGTAAACACAGATGAACATATGAGGAGCAGCGGCCGTGTCTATGTAGGATTGACTGAAGGTTCCATATCTCTCACTGGTTCTGGAGGCCCAGGGGTGAATCAGCTGGGCCTCACGGGGACCCTGGTTCTCAGGCCTGACTCCTCCCCCTTCTGTGAATCACTTATCTGGTTAAACTGAGCCAGAAGTCGAGTCTGCGCTGTGATTGGCCGCCTGCGATTAAAATCTCTTTGGTGAAAGTCACCTCCTGGCATTCCCTGACTTCTGTCGCCTAGCATCAACATAACGCAACATGCTAATGCTGTCAGCGGGTAATGCCCAGCGTAACTTGAAGTAGTACACAAAATAAAAATATTCTTTTAAATAGGTATATATATATATCTATATATATAGATATATATATATGTATATATATATATCTATAGATATAGATAGAGAGATAGAGATAGAGAGAGAAACGCAAAAAATGCATTAAAAATAGAACCGTATCAAAATCTGATTATGAGTTCAGTCTGTCCCTCAGTTTCCACGAGTCAGCATTAAATCCAAGCGGCAGACTCCCGCGGACCTCCACCTATCACCTCTCCATGTCCAGAGTTCGTAGGCGAGGTCTCGCTCAGCCTCTACTGCGACTTCAGTGCCAGGCCGTTGGCGGACACAGGGAAGGAGTAGGCTTTGCCGAGTACTATACGGTCCCGGAGGAGCTTGAACAGGACGTAGTAGTTGCAGCAGAGGATCAGGCCCAGGGACAGAGTGTGGTTCCAGCGCTCCGAGCGCAGCAGAGAGTATAACTGGTACAAAACCACGCTGGACTCGATCCAGATCAGCAGGTTCAGGATCCGCAATGGCTTATGGAACAGGAACTGTAGAGAGGATCAGAACAGAAATTCATCACCGGCTGCATGAAATGTCAAAGATACAAATATTTAATAAAAAAAAACAACAGAACGCGGACACGATGAAATCAACACGTAGATACAAGGACATTTCACAAACTATCCGCTCTAATAATAAACCTATGCCCTTGTCCATGACGGCAAAGGAAATCCGCAAAACGCCCCCAATCCTAGTAGTGCGCTGACTCATCAATAATCTCAAACAGTCCGTTCTGACTCAACCCAGATGCTGTGAGATCAGATCCCATAATGACTCAATAATGAAGATAAATCCAGTTAACTAGTGTTCAGTGCTTTCTCAGCAGAATCTGACAAATGAGATTTGAAAGTCCCTGAGGACAGCATGAGGTCAGTCTGGACTAAATCTAGTTTACTAGATCAACGCTTAGAAAGTAATGCCAGAAAAACAGTGTTTTTCGCAAAAGAATATGAACTATTTAAGTAAAATGTGATTTAAACAAGGTAGATCTCCTCGACTCGATTCATACGCATTAAATTTGGACTAAATGGGACCAACTGTTGAGAAATTAGGGCCCCTTAAACGTTCGGAGATAAAGCTCCCCCTAGTGTCTGAAATATACAAACAACCTTTCCCAGAATCCCTCCAGTTCTTCCTCCCACCATGTTCTTTGCGCGCCCGAAATTTGAAAATGATGCATGAAATCGGTTATCGGGTTATCGCGTTAACCTGAAGGATCCTCAGCGGCGATGATGATTCCATAATACCCCACTTTTCGGGGCATAACTATCGTTTTGCACGTTACCAATAGATTCACTGTTTTTGCCGTTCCTCTATTGAGATACCTCACGAGAAAACTTAGGACAACGTTAAAGGGCTGCTTCGTCTCATCGGATTCTCATTCCTTTCTACAACCTACCCCTATCAGTTTTCTTTCTTGCTGCCTGCATGTTTCCAGAAACAAACCATCTACAACCACAGATAAGAAAGAAAAAAAAGAAACCCTGCATGATGTGTGTGCGGTTTCCTGTGTGAGTGAGAGAGACGTGGGCGAGAGAGAAGCAGAGAGCAACCGTGAATAGCTACAGAGCGTGAGGAACCTTTCGTTACGAGTGCCCGTTATCAGGTTTGAAGCAGGGTCCAGTGAGCCGTAGCCACGGGGACGGTTACGTAATAAATGCTGCAGCTTCAAGTCTGAGGGAAATCTTCTGTCTTCTACCCTGACACAACAGAAAAAGTGAAGGAGGTTGCCGCTGAAGCCGCAGAAAGAACCACATCTTCTTTTAAGAACAATGGTTTAGGTATTTATTATGGATTTATTACCGTTTTATACGGGTGGAACCATTCAGTAGGAAAATCTGCTTTATAGAGCAGCCATTGTTGTTTCTGCACACACTGACACACATCATTCTTCTGGTACCTCTTTACAAAACTACCTTCATTAAAGTTTTATAAATGGTTTCTAACTAGTTAATGAACAACCCCACCCCCAAAAAAGTCTTGAAAATTTTGGAACCGTCATCGCCGCCGCGTTCTTTTTAACGCAATAACTCAAAAACTGTGTCACGGATTATTTTCAAACTCTATATTCTCATAGACTTTAGTGCAAGGAAGAACTGGAGTGATTCTGGGAAAGGTCAATTGTATATTTCTGGGGTTATCTCCAAAGGTTTGCGGGATTTAGTCCGAACTTGCTGCCTATGAATCGAATGTATATTTCGAGTCATTCTCCAATAGTTCGTATTTTTATCACTAGTTGGGAGTTTTTCACAAAAAAACTTTTTATTTTTATTTTGTTTTTCTAGCATTAGATACTAACTGGTCGTCCAAATAATCCAAATTGTTCCGATTTTACCCACCAGTTGGGCTGTTTTTATTTTTATTATTATTTTTTTCTGGCACTGAGCTCTCGCTAGCGTTAGCTTCTTGAAACTTGTCCCTCCGCAGCTTATTTTGTCCTGAGTGGTGTTCCAAACTTTGAGCTTTGTGTTTTCTTCTTTCGCGGTGAAAGCTTTCCAAGCTGGTGAGATGTTTGCAGCCATGGTAGCTCCTGCTTGACCAGGCAGGGATTGGCCTCAGTGAGTCACCGATCATGTCCAAACAAGCTTCCCGGCACCGATCAACCGGCTGGCTGATCAATCTTTGCACCTCTTTATCGTATTTGTCTCATTGGGAGGAGATTTTCATGTTAAAAGTGTTTCGCGTCCTGTCCTCTCAACCACAAGTCCACTTATGGTGAAACGGAATATGAATTGACACGAGGAAATCTGTCTGGTTTTAATCCTGAGCTCATAAAACCAGTTAACTGTATTTATCGTCATCATTGAGTCCCTCCGGGATCCGATCTTAGATCAGACTGCTGACTTCATAGAATTATAATTAGGTTGAGTCAATATGGTCTGTTTGAGATTATTAATGAGTCACATTTAATTTGAGGAGTTCAATCAGAGGGACTGGGGGCTTTTCAGGGACGACAGAGTGTTATTAAGCTGTTATAACACACTGGTACACATCTTTTACACTTTTGTTGTTGGAACTGCTGACCCTCCACAACAAGACTGCACCTTACACTATGGGGATTAAGATTTCCTTTGAAGTACAAATAAAAGTAGATTTAAGGATGATTGAAGTCATCATTCCTCGCTGGTCCTGAATGACGTTTCAGTAAAACGTCAGTCTGGTAACATACATACATACATACATACATACATACATACATACATGAATGAATGAATGAATGAATGAATGAATGAATGAATGAATGAATGAATGAATGAATGAATGAATGAATGAATGAATGAATGAATGAATGAATGAATGAATG
>VRLP01009461.1:0-12661 GCA_009660295.1 Lophius piscatorius
CATCCGGTACATCCGGTACATCCGGTACATCTCCGTTAAATGTCTCCACAGAAGAAGTTCTGTTCCCGCCTGTTTCTGTTGGATCCAGATTCCCCCCAACAGTTGTTTCCCTTCTGATGCATGAATCCATGAATCCTTCCCTCAAAGGTCCAGGATGTGAGATTTACTCTTCATCTAGCAGTGAAGACCCCGGTCACGCCTCCGCTCACCCCTCCCTCTCCTCTGCTTTACAACCACACACGCTGTTAAACTATAGGTCACAGTTTACGTGGACGCAGGAGATGTTTTTATTTGTTTGACATGGGGGAGGCGTTGACCCCGGGGTCTTCTCACTCCTCCCCCAGGGAGGGGGAGGAGGAGGAAGGGCACAGCAAACCATCGGGCCATAGTCCTGGGAAGTACCAATGTTCCTGAAAAAGGGTGGTGTAAAAACGACGGTGCAATGGAGATGCTCTTTTGCTTTTTCTTGAGTTAATTAAAGTAAAATAAAGTCAAGTCATGTAATGTAATGTCATGTAATGTCATGTAATGTCATGTAATGTAAAGTAATGTAAAGTAAAGTAATATAATGTCATGTAATGTAAAGTAATATAATGTCATGTCATTTAAAGTAATGTAAAGTAATGTAAAGTTATGTAAAGTTATGTAATGTAAAGTAAAGTAATATAATGTCATGTAATGTAAAGTAATGTAAAGTAAAGTAATATAATGTCATGTTATGTAAAGTAATGTAAAGTAATGTAAAGTTAAGTAATGTCATGTCATGTAAAGTAATGTAAAGTAATGTAAGGTAATGTAAAGTAATGTAAAGTTAAGTAATGTCATGTAAAGTTATGTAAAGTTATGTAAAGTTATGTAATGTAAAGTAAAGTAATATAATGTCATGTCATGTAAAGTAATGCAAAGTAATGCAAAGTAATGTAAGGTAATGTAAAGTTAAGTAATGTCATGTCATGTAAAGTAATGTAAAGTAATGTAAAGTAATGTAATGTAAAGTAAAGTAATATAATGTCATGTCATGTAAAGTAATGCAAAGTAATGTAAAGTAATGTAAAGTAATGTAATGTAAAGTAATGTAAAGTAATGTAAAGTTAAGTAATGTCATGTCATGTAAAGTAATATAAAGTAATGTAATGTAAAGTAATGTACAGTAATGTAAAGTAAAGTAATATAATGTCATGTCATGTAAAATAATGTTAAGTAATGTAAGGTAATGTGATACAATGTAAACTAAAGTCAAGTCCAGACCAGTCCTGTCCTGTCATGTCATGTCATGTCATGTCATGTCATGTCATGTCATTTAATGTATGGTCCTCCATTTTTCAAAATTTAGTTTGGAAGTTCTTTCAGTTCATCCTCAGCGAGCAGGAATGGCGGCGATATCCGTGTCGGCACCAGTGCCACCATCACCCCGGCCCCTTTTCAGGCCAACCCAGAATCACGACGTGGATCAGCACCACATACGTTTATATTATTTACACCAACTTTATTTCATTTTAGATTTGAGTATTGATTTGTGACGTCCAATCAAACGGGCCGGATTGATGCCATCACAAGCACTGCAACGCCTTACTTAAAGGGCCAGTGCGTAATATTTAGAGGGTATTTAAGGGAATGTTTTTGAATACTTGGAATATATAATATTCATAACTGTGTTCTTTCAGCGGTAAGTCTCTTTTTTTTTAAAGTTTGTCTAGGAAAAGTCCTCTTTATCTCCATACGGAGGTTGGTACTGATGTCTGGAGAAGGATTTGGCTTTCATAGTTGTTACTGGGTTTTGACATATGGACCATCAGACTAGAACAAGAACAAAAAGCCCGGCACCACCAGCCTCCATCCCAGCCGGCCCACAGGGGAGTAGGGGAGGGAAGGGTAGGGAATTGGCCGTGAACTTGAGATTGCTCCATCCACGCCTGGACCTCCTCCCAGGAGAACCGGAGGCTGTCTGCGACCCGTAGAGCTGACTTCAGCGGACCGGTTCCCCGGTCGCATTCCCTCTGCGCTGGTGCGACCCAAGTGGCAGCAGAGAGAGAGAGTCGCAGCGGGCTTCCTCTTTTTCCGGGGTCGGGTCACGGCGGCAGCAGCCAAACAGGGCATTCCAGACCTCCCTCTCCCCAGCAACAGTCTCCAGCTCTTTCTGAGGGATCCTGAGGAGGAGGCGGCGGTTAGAACCTGAAGCATCTCAACTAGCTCCTTGTGATGTCATGAGGCAGTGCCCCCTACTCAAAGCCCTCCTGTAATCTGATTACTTTTGTATCTTCTCTCTACGGTGGTCTTTGATAGAAGATAAAACTACATTTTGATGCTGGTTATTATTACATTCACTCCACAAAGAGAATTACCGTATGTGACGACAGAAAGGTAAATCCACTTGATTGACAGGTGCAGCATTCCTGACTCCGGGCACCCATCCTTCCTCTCACTGATGAAGATGATGGGGGCTGAGATGAGCCACTGGAGGGATCTCTGGAGGGAGTTCAGATTGGAGCTGAGGAGGCGTCTCCCTTCAAAGGTTTTCCGGACCCGTCCATCCCACGGGAGAAGACCCTGGAGTAGACCCAGAACTCGCTGGAGGGATTCTGTATCTCATCTGGGCTGGGAGTGACTCCAGGATGAGCTGGAGAAAGTTGCTGAGGAGATCGTCTTTGATGCCACATCCTGAGAACCTCACTGGGGAGAGAAGTTATCTTTGACCATGGAGGTTCTTTCTTCATCTCACACACACACACACACACACACACACATACACACACACACACATATATATTTTTTTTTATATATTTTTCTATTATTATTTCAATTGATTTTTTTTCGATACTTTTTTTTGGGTTATACAAAAAAAAAAATTCCTTTTTTGTTATCAAATAAAACATATATATATATATATATATATATATATATATATATATATATATGTTTCTATCAGCTTGTAGTTCTCCAAACCAAACTGATTTGCG
Organism: Lophius piscatorius; assembly: GCA_009660295.1. Lineage (NCBI taxonomy): Eukaryota > Metazoa > Chordata > Actinopteri > Lophiiformes > Lophiidae > Lophius > Lophius piscatorius. Next base: position 2,958 of record VRLP01009461.1, read on the forward strand.
AGGACTAACTTGAGGCTAAACTGTTATTTGAATTAAAAATAAAATAAATTAAATGTATTATTATTATTATTATTATTATTATCAAACTGTTAATATCTGTCATTTTCTTGTAAATCTGTTGGGACACAAATGGAGGTATTAAAAAGTAGAGCACAAACCTCCACTAAGGCGGTTAAGAACAAAGTCATCCTGACGTTACGCCCCGATGTCGTGACGTAGCGTCACCAGAATGTAATCATGTCTAGGTTACGACAAAAACTTCCTCCGGGTAAAATTTCACGCAAATCCGTCCTTCATTTTTTCTGTTATGTTGCCAACAGACAAACAAACAAAGATTAAAACAGAACCATAACTTCTTGACTCAGCCATTATATGAATGTATGAGTACATAAATGAGTATAGGTATAGTACATTTATCCTAATACTTGAGTCTTCGTGTGCATCTGTTCTCGGGCGCCATCCGGCTTTGGTCTGCAAGTTTTTCTTCCTAGCACCAACGCTGCTGCTGGTGTCCTCACTAAAACCAGGAAAGTGGATCAGATCAGTCCGGTTCTGGGGTCTCTACACTGACTTCCTGTCTCTCGGAGAACTTGTTTCAAAATCCTACTGCTCCACAAAATGAATCGTCCTGTTGCTGATAGTTGCTGTATAAATAAAGTTCACTTCAGCATCTCTGTTTCGCCCACTGAGGCCCCCAGCTCCACCTCAAAGGAACATCAAAGGAGTCAAAGGATCAAAGGGAGCAATAGCCACATTTTCACATCAGCACTACAAAAGTCTCGTTATTTTATTTTATTTTGAATGACGTTAAAAATGTAACGTCACCAAAATCAACCTCTAAGAATTTGCAAATCCGTTTTGCAGTTTTCCCGTATTCCTGCTCACAAACAAACAAAACAAACAAACAAACAAACAAACAAACAAACAGACAAAAATAGGAGAGTAAGTAGTTAAACTAAAATCTAATACGTGGCCTATTTATAAAGATTTCCCTTCGTTAGACGGACGTTTACAGGAAGTTAAAGAACACAAGGAAGCAAATCATCTAATTAGAACCCTGAAAGAAACACACACACACACACACACACACACACACACACACACACACACACACACACTCTGTCCATATGTGGGAATAGAATGCTGGCTTGAGTCTCCTTGTCATAAACAACTGGAGCTGTTGGACATTCTGAGAGTCTAAATATGGACGTGGACGCAGGTCTTTGTTTGAGGCTGAAGACCTCCTGCACAAACATCCAGCCCTCAGATAACAGACACAGAACACTGAGGAACGCCAGGAACCCTGAGGAATGCTGGGAACTCCGGGGAACACTGAAGAACTCCGAGGAACTCTGAGGAACTCTGAGGAACGCTGAAGAACTCTGAGGAACGCTGAGGACCCCTCAGACCACCAGTCTCACAAAACTAGTTTTAACTTTCCCATCATCCCGTCTGTCTTAAATAAAATAAAGATGATTATTATCATTATTTCCCTGTTTTGATACAAATCCTCTTTTTTTTCTGATTTCATCCTTGAAGGTTTATTTTCTCCGTTCATTCTGTTATTTCTCTTTCTTTTTCGTTTATTCTGTTTTGCTTTACTCCTTTTATTTTGAATAGTCCTTGTCATCGATGGTTTCCTGTTCTCTTTTATTTTGAAAGATTTGTTCCACGTGTTTCTGTCAGCTTTCCACTTCCTGTGTGGTTTCTTTGCCCCCCGTCGTAAACTTTTACTCCGTTTAGTTGTTGTTTATTATTTCTGTTTTTACATTCACACAGTTTAATAGTTTTTATTTTTTTTTATAATAGAGTAGTTTGTGTTCGATCGTTATTTTTGACACGCTGTGTTGATGAAACTGATGATGACATCATTTCACAGTAGCTGAGTGACAGAACCTCACAGAACTCCTAACAGAACTCTCACAGAACCTCACTGGTGGTCTGAGAGGGGTCCCAGGTTTCTGATGTGACGCAACACTGCCCCCCTGTGGTCAAAGAATGACATTCAGTATTTTAAATGAAGCATGGGCCCTCAACAAAACCAGTGTTGGACAAAGTAAAAGTACTAATACTACACTGTAAAAATACTCCACTACATGTGGAATACCTGCATTCACACCTTTTCTGACGTGACCACGTGAAATATTACCATCAAAATGTTCTTAAAGTATCAGAGTAAAAGTACTCATTGTGCAGTAGAATGGTCCCACTCTGTGTTTTACTGTAATATTTTACTGAATATTAATACTGCAGTGACGTTTTGGACTTTATTCCCCTGCAGATGTTGACTTTGTTACATTTAAGACATTCTGAGGTCAAGAAAATTAAGACGAAGAAGATTGCCAGCGGGAGGCGAGGAACGGCGGCGAGAGATGAGGAAAGGCAGCAAGGAGGTGAGGAAAGGCAGCAGGGGGGGTGAGTATAGGAACTTTTAGTGTTGGCATGACGACAGGAAAAGGTAGAGCACTTGCTGATATGATGGAGAGAAAGAAGGTAGAAAAACTGTGTGTTCTAGGAGATCAGGTGGAAAGGCAGCAAGGCTAGTAGCAGCGGTGGAGGGTACAACGTTTTATGGATGGAGGAGAAATGAGGTTGGGGTGTTTCTGGAGAAGGAGGAGTTTGTGAGGAGAGTGTCAAACAAAGTGTGAAAGTATTAGGTTGTATAAAATGGAAATAATCAATATGGCACAAGTACAGTACTCGAATAAAAGTACTCATTTACTGTGTACTATTTATTTTGTTTCATAACAAACATTAACAGTAATATTTAACTTGTTTTTATCGATGACCCCTGTATGTAATTAATGCGTCTCTTTGATTTATTTGAATAATCGTGTTTTTAAGATGTATTTGTTAAAATTTCACAGAATTAGCATCAATTTGTGTTAATTTAAGTTTAAAGTTGAAATAAGTTTCATTGTAGAAACAAGCGGGATTCAATTACTTAAAATTAAATTAAACTTTTTTTTAATTAATTTTGGTTTACATATAATTTTCAAGAAATGATGTAGTTTTGAAGATGGAATATATTTTAATACACTTAACTTCTATTACGTAAATATTATTATTTTACTTGTTTCATTCATAATTAAATGGGAGAATTGCATCACATTAAGTTTATTAGCTTGTTTGTGTTAAAATGCTGTAATTAAAATACATATATTCTAAATTATTAGATGTAATATGTATATTTTTTCTATCTAAAAATAACAGCAAAGTCATAATAATAATAATAATAATAATTAATTTATAACACACTTTACATTTGGAAGTAATCTCTTATTCTATTAACCCACATTTACAGAAGTAATATACTTAAAGGAGTATTCTGTAAAATGTATTATTTATTCTATAAAAGGAATAAATTATTCCTAACTCTGTTGTAGAATAAAACATTTGAAGACCCTTTACTTTGAAGACCCTTTACTTCTCCTGAGGGGGCGTGTCCTCTTCCATGTTTGTAGTTAGCCTACAGAAGGCAAACTCAACCCTGGTTCTGGAGAGGACTGGCAGGAAGACCTTCTGTTCTGTTTCAGTCCCGGTTCACCACACGGCTCAGAGGAACCCAGAGTTTTTAGCTCCGCCCCCTCGGTGCAGGTGTGTGCTTCCAGCCAATCAGTACTGAGAGAGGAGGGGAGACAGAAACATTAACATCGACAAATTTCTCGCCAAATACTACATTTTACAAAATTACACTTGAACACATCTTGATGACGTCACAATTCTGCTTTGCCCCGAACTGGTTGTTACTGAATAGACATTGAACGCATCGTGGAAGTTGTCTGAACGCAACGAGCCGGCGACAGCTACGTTAGCGGACCGACAGCTACGTTAGCAAACTGACAGGTATATTGGCGAGCTGACAGGTATGTTGGCGAGCTGACGGCTACTTTAGCAATATGATAGCCATGCTAGCGAGATGACAGCTACGTTAATGAGCTGAAAGCTACATTAGCCAGCTGACATCTACGTTAATGAGCTGAAAGCTACGTTAGCCAGCTGAGAGCTACGTCAGCAAGATGACATCTACTTTAGCTAGATGACAGCTTCCTTAGCGAGCTGACAGCTACTTTAGCAATATGGCAGCTATGCTAGCGAGATGAGCGATACGTTAGTGAGCTGACATCTACTTGGCGAGATGACAGCTACGTTAGCGAGATGACAGCTTCTTTAGCAAGCTGATACCTACGTTAGTGAGCTGAAAGCTACATTAGCCAGCTGAGAGCTACGTCAGCAAGCCATCCTGCTGATGTCAGCAGTCGACATTTGTTTGATTTGATTTGTTGTTCACACTTTAGCATTCTTAAAACCAATGAAGACGGATAAAAAAATAATGAATGACTTCATGATGGATAACCACTTTTTTGTTAACCTGGGGAATTTCCTCCACGTGTTGCAAAATACAAAATCCCCACATTGTGGAACAAATATGTAATTATAGTTTTACATTATATATATATATATATATATATATATATATATATATATATAGTACCTTATTTTGACAGCGTAGATTCTCCACCACTCGTGGTCCTTAAATCTTACACACTGCACCTTTAACCATATTCACTCCTGAGCCTTTAACGCCGATTCTGAAAGAGGCACAACTTTGTAATTTGGGTTAAATTATTTGCTCCTCTTTGAAGACCAGCTCAGAAACGTTGGCTTCTTTCCCGCTCGGCCCCGTTAATGAAAGCCCTGTTTACCCAGCATTCAAAGGGACCCCCACTGTTTATTTACTGGCGTTCCCATGTCCTCTTAAAGAGTTCATCGAGGAAGACCACCCCCGGCCCGCTGCTGGGGCTCCTCCGCCCGCTGACTGCCATTGATGTGACGGCAGAACAATCCACTTCTGTGTTCTGGTGACGTCTGCTGGAAAACATCCGGAACCTCTGGTCCTGGTGGGACGCTTTCATCTGAAGAGACTCAAGCAGGGGGGGCAGCAGCCCTTTTGTGGGTCCCGTGATCAGAGGAGAACTTCCATGATCGTTACTTCATTATTCCACATGTACTAAATGTTGGTATCCGGAGAAGAATCTCTCCAGTAGGTCAGAACCACCTGGAACGGACCCAGAAGGTTTCTGTATAACAATGGAACCCTGACACTTTTGGAGTCACTGGAGGCTGAAAGGACCATCCTACCCTGAGTGAAGCATAGTAGTGGATCCCTGGTGATCTGGAGCTGCTCTTGAACCTTAAGAAGGCTTCCGTCAAAAAAAATCTCATCATCTCCGAGGAAGGAGAAGCTTGGACGTCATTCGAGATTCAAAATGAACAACGATCCAAAGGTGACCTCATGGTCCAACAAAGCCTGGATTCAGAAGAAGTTCTGGATCAGTCCAGAGAGGATGAAGGGATAAGATTCCTCAGGATTGCTGGAGAAGCTGGTGTTTGGTTCTTCATCATGTTAGTGTTATGTTACCAGAACACCAGCCTGAGTCTCCTTCTGTGGTCTGTGATGAGGTCTGAGACCGGTCCCCCATACAGAACCTCTCCACCTCCTTCAGGTTCTGAGGTTCACGCTGGTGGACTCTCCTCTGCAGCACATCCCACAGATGTTCTGGTGGGTTTGGGTCTGGTGACTGGGTCGGTCATGGCAGAACCTTTATTCTGTGACCTCTGAACCATTCTTGGGTTGATGTTGAGGTGATCTTCAGAACATTGTCCTGCTGGAAGGTCCAACCACGACCCACTTTAAGGTTCTGACAGGCTTTTAGGTCTTCATCCAGTATCTGCTGGTGTTTGATGGAGTCCATGGAACCATGTCTTTAACAAGATGTCCAGAACCTTTGGAAGAAAAACAGCCCCACAGCATCAGAGATCCACCACCAGACTTCACAGTGGGTATGAGGGGCTTTTCTCTACCAAACTACCAAACTACCAAAAAGTTCTTCTACCCAACAGGCCCATAACCTGAGATTTTAATAAAATCCTACGTTTAACTGACAGCCATATGTTGTAATTCTCCCTCTGGTGGACATAGGTGGTATTTTGCAGCATAGAATTCCTCTCTGAGGTCCATTTTATTCCCATTTTTAGTCCTTTTGTGTCTCCAGCTGGTCCAAATGGAGAGACCCCCCGGTTCTGTCCCTCAGAAACCGTGTAGGAGAACCTGAACTTTCTGGTGTTTCTATCAGATATATTATCAATAACCATTGGACTAGAAGCAGTTAAAACATCGGGGGGGGGATCAGCAGGGTTTGTGTTCGGTCCAGAGAAACCGCCGGGTGTCTGATGCCCGGTTCTGGCTCTGGCTACGACAGGACTCTGTTAGCGTAGCCGATTAGCGGTGGGTTGTCGCCACGGTGATGGCTGAGGCTAACGGACATGTGTTTCCTGGTCCTGCTGAGTCTGAGGGCAGAACAAGTCAGGTCCAACATCCTGACAGTCCGGGCTCACAGAGGAGATCTGAAAGACCACCACAAAAGTCTCCTTTTGTTGTCCTGGTCCAAAGCTTTTATGTTGTTGTTGTTGTTCCTGACAGGATTACGAAAACTCCCGTTTAAGTCAGGCTCAGTGTTAACCTCACGCTTTAATGTTTTGTTAGCTAGAGCTCAGCGCAGCGTCCGTTAGGGTCCAGATCTTTCCAGAGCCAGGAGCGGACTCAGAGACCAGCAGTGGGGTTTTAAAAGTGGGCTCTCACTTGTCGAAGAGTTGGGGAGGTCAGAGAGGGGGGGTGCGAGGAAGGCCGGATCCTCAACAGAACCTCAGGTTGAAGAAAACTTACTGCAGAATCCTCCATTAATGTCTGAGTTACTGCCAGCCTGTAAATCTACCGACAACCACGACAAACTCTCTGAGTCTCCTGCAACTTCCACTTCAGCGTCTCTGCTCAGCCCACCAAGCCCCCAGCTCAAAGGAATCAATCTCTATACTTTCCAAACAGACGTGTTACACTAGTGGATAATTATTTATTGTGTAGTTTTGTCACCTCGACAAAAATGGGTTTGAAAACAAACAGAACCAGTCGGGTCCAAAGTCACAGGGTTTCCAAAGATTGTAGTTTTCATGAAGTGTCATGAAGGTTGGTGGTTGAACGCTGCACTGTAAAAAGAGACAAAACATGTATTCGACTAACTCATTCAAAGTATTTCCAGCTTCCAGTCATAAGTGATAAAAAGTATTTAGTTAAAGTAAGTATCTGAAGTAATTTATTCATGTCGATCAACAACTTTTCTTTTGACAGTGAGAGAGAGATGAGGTCACGTGATCGCCGCTCTCTGTTGGTTTCTGCTCCTCCTCCTCCTCCTCCTCTCTGTCCTACCGATGGAGGCGTCAGAAGTGAACCCGACGAGCGTTTGGGGCGGGAGGAAAGGGGGCGGAGTCCAGGACGCTGTTGGTTTTGAAGCATACTGCGAACTTGAAGCCTCGGCGCTGCAGGAACTCGGCCGGTTGTCACGGCGATGGAGCAGACAGAGCAGTTTGAGTTTTGGATTATCTGGTGTTTTTTGTCCTCCCTTGCATCCGTGTCCTCTTTCTTCTCTGTCTTCAGCGAATGGGGCAGCCGGTGGGAGGTGGAGGGAGGTGGAGGGAGGTGGTGGGAGCTGGTGGGTGTCGTGTAGCTTAGCAACTCCCTTGTTGGATTGCGATTGATATGCAGCTTTGTTCAAGTGTCTCTCTCTGAGCCAGGAAAGAGGGACGCCTGAACAAAGCCAGCCTTATTGAAGCCCCCCCCCCCGTCTGTGTCCGGACACGCCGACGTGGGAGGACAAATATTTCAGCTCAAAGGGGCTCAGACGCACCACAGCGGTCCTGAAAGTCCAGCTCCGGGCCCGCGGATCTCTGTGAAGGGCCTCCAGGTGTCCCCAGTCAAAGAGTCCAGAAACCTTCACCCACCAAACCAGACTCCACCCGAGGGGAAACCAGGGGGGGGGGGGAGTAAACACAGTCGACCACATCTCAGCTGTTTTTTACAGACATCATGAGACTTTCATGGAATGTTGTCCCTAACCCTAACTCTGTGTGTGTGTGTGTGTGTGTGTGTGTGTGTGCGTGCGTGCGTGCGTGCGTGTGTGTGTGTGTGTGTGTGTGGGTGGGTGTGTGTGTGTGTGTGTGTGTGTGTGTGTGTGTGTGTGCGTGTGTGTGTGTGTGTGTGTGTGTGTGCGTGTGGGTGTGGATCCTGTGTCCTAGTGCGTCCATGTCCAGGTCTAGGTCTAGGTAAAGGTGTAGGTCCAGCTTCAGGTCCATGTCCATGTCCGGGTCCAGGTTGAGGTCCAGGTTTAGTTTCAGGTCCAGGTCCAGGTCCATGTACATGTCCAGTACCAGGTCCATGTCAGCGCCTGTTAGCGCTTCTTAGCTCCTTTTTTTAACGTCAGAATTTGCTACTTTTTTTTTATTTTCATCCTAAGTTCTGTAAGTTTAGGATTTTGCTTCTTGTTCATAGATTTGTAAATCTTTAAGACTTTTTTTATTATTAATCATTATTTTTCTTCACCCAACCTTTTTGAGTCCTTTTTGTATTTTGGGTCCAAATTTTTAACTTAAACTTGAACATTAATTTAAGCGGGTGTTCATTCCAGAACAATGATTTAAATCTTTACGTTAACACGTAAAGATTAAGTATCGTCTCTGATGAAACGTAACAAAAACAAGGTCTTCCAAACTTTTTGTTGTTCCGATAAAGTCCGGTGGTACGCCTTATTATGTTTTTAAGAAATTCTACGACAATGTAGATCAACCAATCCTGGCTCAGCGTTCAGTCAGGTGGGCGGGCCACGAACAGGGGTGAGACACCTTTTCTCCAAACAGGAAATAGAAATATTGTGTTTTTACTTTTCTGTCCTTGGAGTCTGTCCCCAAGAGTTCTTCAGACAAACCCGTTGAAACGGGTTTTATTGCCGACGTGACAAATTCATCAGGATGCCCCGCCCCGTTTATCCGGGCTCGAGCCCGACACCAGAAGGACACCGGGTTTTGACCCGGGTTAAAACACAACACATTATTATTTTTGACTGTTTTTATAGATTAATGATTCATTTTTCTTTCCATAATAATAATAATATGATAAACGATCGTCACAGGATAAGTGCGTATAAAGATTATCATAAAATAAGACTTTTATATTCAGGACATTCAGGATTTTCCGCTCCAGGACGTCGTTTGGGAAGAGTTTAGTAAAAATAAGGTGAGGGAAAGTGAGAATCTCCTGAAAGACATTTGGTGAAGAAGTGAATTCTTGTGTGTTCCTCAGCAACCGGGCCCAGAACCGCTGCAGAAGCTCCGGTTCCGGCTCGGATTGTGAAACCGTGACCTTCTATAATTGAAGAATGGCAGAAAGGAGCGTCTCAGAGGGGCGTGAACGGAGTTCTGCTTCCAGTGGGTGTCGGGAACGTCGCTCAGCATTCCTTCCTGCGGACATGAGAGACGAGGGAGACGCGTCCGTCCCTCCAAACAACCTTTGATATTATCAGAAGTTATTAAACGAACAAACGTAAACGTTACTCTCTTAACCCGGGATAGAAAACAACATTTGAACCCCCACATTTATCAAACCTCCTTTTCTCTGGTTTTTGTTCAAACGATCCAGAACATGAACTTCTAACTGGAACCAACTCGGATTTAACCAAATAAATAAAAATAAGTTATAATAATTATTATAAATAAAGAATCTATTATTCATAAATATAAATTTTCAATAAAAAAAATATGTATTATTGTCATTATTATTTATTGTCGTTATCATTTTATTATAGATATTTCTTCAT
>VRLP01009462.1:0-10000 GCA_009660295.1 Lophius piscatorius
TGTGTGTGTGTGTGTGTGTGTGTGTGTGTGTGTGTGTGTGTGTGTGTGTGTGTGTGTGTGTGTGTGTGTGTGTGTGTGTGTGTGTGTGTGTGTGTGTGTGTGTATATGTGTGTGTGTGTATATGTGTGTGTGTGTGTATGTGTGTGTGTGTGTGTGTGTGTATATGTGTGTGTGTGTATATGTGTGTGTATGTGTGTGTGTGTGTGTGTGTGTGTATATGTGTGTGTGTGTATATGTGTGTGTGTGTATATGTGTGTGTGTGTGTGTGTGTGTGTGTGTGTGTGTGTTTCTCACCTGTCACCAGTGTATCCCAGCTTGCAGGAACAGTTTCCTCCAGAGTCTCCTAACAGACACACACCTCCGTTCTGACAGTCTGTGTTTGTGTCACACGCCGCTGGCGGGAAACGCCACCTGTTGGAAACAGAAACATCGCATTAAGACGTTTTTAAACGTAGAAGCCCCCATGATAACCAGGTAATATATCCCACCCACTGACAGGTAACCCTGGTAACCAGGTAATATATCCCACCCACTGACAGGTAACCCTGGTAACCAGGTACTGTGTGGGTCTGTTCATACTGATACCTCTGATATGAACACAGATGAAGAACCATCTTGAACACAGGTGTGTGTGACCCACACAGGTGTGTGACCCACTCAGGTGTGTGTGACCCACACAGGTGTCTGTGACCCACACAGGTGTGTGACAGGTGTGTGTGGAAGCATAAATGGAGGTGAGTGTTTTACTCACTGGCAGCGTTTCCCCAGGTAACCCCGGGGACACAGACAGGTGTGCAGTCCCTCTGATTCCACGCAGACGCCCTCGTTCACACAGCTGAACTCCAGACAGTCGTCCACCTCCTCCCGACAGTCCCGCCCCGTGTATCCGGGCTCACAGGTGCAGCGGTGGTCCGCCAGCAGGTCCTCACAGGTACCGTAGAGGCAGGGACTTGAAGAACACTCGTTGGTCTCCGTCTCACACAGCTCGCCTTCCCATCCTGGACTGCAGCTGCAGTTGAAGTCGTTGAACTGGTCCTGACAGACGCCGTCGTTCCGGCAGGGCCGGGAGTCGCAGACGGGTTCACCTCGGCATCCTATGATCGGATCCGGCCCGCCCGCTCTTGAGAACTGGCTCACCTGGGGAGCGACGGGTACGTTTACGAGCGGCAGGTAGACTCCGCCCACTCTCACCTCCCCCATGCATCCAGAGTATTTCTCGGCCAGCCACACTCTGGTGTCGTTGAGGAAGTCGAGGTTTCCTCCGACGCCGAAGCTGCCTCCGGCTCTCCGCCCGTCTACGGTGAGACTCCATCGAGACTCCGCCTCCGTGGGATCCGCCATGGTCAGCAGGATATGATGCCACGCCCCGTCTGCGACGGTCCTTTCGCTCGTGAAGGCCAACAGCTCGGTGTTCATCCCGCTGTCCAGTTTGACCAGCAGGGAGGAGTTGAGGAGACCCACGCAGAAGATCTCCGTTCTGCCGGTGGCCCGTAACAGGATCCCCTCGGTGTCGCGGGTCCGGATCTCCATGGTGACGTTGGTGACGGCGCCCAGCAGCGAGCTGTTGGCCTCAAACTGGAGGCCGTTGTCCTGGAAGGCGGCCTCAGTGATACCTGTGGGAGCAGACGGTTCCGGTCAGTCCCATCAGATGCATATTTTCGGCCCAAGCGGACTCTGGTTCCGGTTCCGATATCTGAGGATTACTCACACTCGTAACCGTCCCGCCGCTCCACGCACCTCACGCCGTCCAAACACGGGCCGTCCACGCACCACAGCCGCGTCTCGCACAGCCGCCCCGAGAAATTAAAGGGACAGTCGCACCTGAAGTCGTTCCAGGTGACCCGACAGCGTCCGCCATGGAGGCAGGGCTCATCCTGCAGACAGACCAACCCAGATGGAGGGAGGGATTAGAAGAGCCCCTGTGACACCGCTCACCTGATGTGACCACGGAGGGAAAGGTGACGGCGAGGACCAGACAGGAAATAGATCCCAGCACACGTCAGAGCAGCCGGGGAGAGGATTAGCTTAGCATAACCGAGAGCGTCCTCACAGCAGGAGTCTCACTTTTTTTAAAACCTTTCGGGTTTATATTTATACACTGTAAAAAGAAAAGTGTTGATCAAATACAAGTACTTACTTCAAGTACTAACTCAAATGATATCAAGTATTTTTTGAGTCTAACTTGATCATTTAACTTCATTAAATTAAGTCTTATCAGGTTTTATCAATCAAGCATGTTTTTACAGTGCAGATAAGGAGTTTGGTGCTGGATTATATTTTAATGAATATTCACAGTATTTGTACTGTAATACTGATCGTAGAACTTATGGCACCAGTAAAATACTGTAAAAATCTAAACACTATATTACAGTGGTGCAAACCGTGAATTATCTTAAATAAAGAAACTGAGATATTAACATTATTATCTATGTTTTGACTTTTACCGTGAAAATACAAACTGTTTTTGTAAAATTATTGTAAAAATGCCATAAAGTCGTTTTCCGACATTATAAGGAGATTTAAATAAAGGAAGATTCTAAAAATACGGTAAAAGTTTGTGAAATAATGTGGATTTGAAAGTTTTAAATCATTTTTATTTCATGTCATTAACTATGAAATTCTAAACATGTGTTTTTTATGGTAATTTAACGTAATGTCTAGTACACAGTGTGTGTATTTTTTCGCGTCACAATACTCCCTGTTTCGATGTTTTTGATTTGTAATTCATTTTTTGGTGTTTTTTTATTCTATTTTGGTGTTTTTTTATTCATTTTTGGTGTTTTTTTATTCATTTTTGGTGTTTTTTTATTCATTTTTTGGTGTTTTCTTATTCTATTTTGTTATTTTTCTGTTAATTTGACTTGTTTTAGTTTTTTTAGTTTTTTTACAGTGTGCTGTATAAGCCTGTCCTCACCTTGCACGTGTCATCACTGAGACATCCCAGCAGCACGTTCTCCTGCGCCGCCGCCTGGTAAAGCTCCGCCCCCTCTAGATGGTCCTCGGTGGTCAGGTGCTTCTGGTCCAGGCGGATGTCCTGCAGGCAGCCCTTGAAGCCCCCCCCCCAGGTGTCGGTGTCCGTCCCTGCAGGTAGACCACCGACGTAGACCACGTCTCCTTCCTCCACGCTCACGTTCCCTAAGGAGCGCTGGTTCCCCGCTTTGGGGAAAACCACATGACCGTAGCGAACCTTCACGGTCACCAGGTTGTGGTTGCCGTCGGTGACCAGCTGGGCCTCGGAGAGCAGCGTGGTGTGGGGGCTGTAGATGGCCACCGTTCCCTCCTTCAGGTAGACGCTCAGGTAAGGCTCTCCTTCCCGCCGGAGCTGCAGCAGGAGCCCGTTGTGTTTGAGGGAACGCATGGAGAAGGAGAGGGTGAAGTTGTCCCCGTGGGTTTCCGAGACCCGGAAGGCAGCGTAGCTGCTGGCGTCCTCCCGACCAAAAGTCCAGGATGGATACTCTGGGGTGGGAGAGAGGGGCAGCGGGTCAGATCTCAAGGGTCCCCCTCTGTATGAACTTTTCACCATTTTATACACTTTCATGGGTAAATATTCTATTGTTACTTTGTTTACTGACGCTATGGAGATTGGACCCTTTGTGGGAGTTTACGTATCCAATCATGTGACGTTTTCCAGCCAATCAGAAAACTCGAACTACGTTATGCTTCACGTTTCACCAAAGAATGCTATTTTCAGAAAAACGGAACTTTCTTGTTTGTTTAGAAGTCACACTTTTGTTTCTGCCGTTTTATTAAACATTTATGCGTGAAATGTTCGGACGAAGAGTTTGACCTCACAGAATGTGAAACATTTTTGTTTATATCTTTACTTAAATTATATTATATAAATATGTCTGTTTGTTTTTACTTCTTTCCTGCTTCTTTCTTTCTATCCATCTAAAAACAGCCTTATTTATTCTTACAAACCACTTAAACTCATTAAAAACAAGAATAAAGTTCATATTCTGTTCTTATATTATTCACACTTAATCACTTTAATCACTATTTCTTTTCCTTTCTTAATTGTTTTCTTTACATTTTAAATTACTTCTTTTTACTATTAGTAACATACTTTTATGGTCTTTTATATAGTATACTATTGTTCTCATACAACTATTTAACTGTATACTTTTCACTTTTATACAAATACTTTTTTTTTTTTAATCTTTAGAGAAGATTAAACTTCGACATTTACTTTTACACTAGCCAATAATACTTTTAGAGTTTTTTTACTCTCGTAATAGTACTTTTTACTTTTACACTAGAGTAAATTTCAGTGTGTACTTTTCCACTAGTACTTGAGTAAATAAGTTGAATATATACTAATACTTTCGCCAGAGTTATTTTTAATTTTTTCTTATAACTTCCTACTTTTAGTCCTTTCCTTTAAGTTACTCAACACTTTTGACTCCTCCCAGTTTCAAAACAAACTCGTTACTTTTTATTTATGAATCATTCTGTTACTTCCTGACGTACTTTTACTTTTATATACTTTTTATTTTTATACTTTTTTTAAAGCTTTTATACCAGGACTTTATACTTTTACACTACAACCTTATACGTACTGTTTTATTTTAGCCTCATACTACTACTTTTCACTTGTGTATTTATTCTAAAAATTCCATACTCTTAATTTTTACATACATACTTTTTTTTTTTACTTTTATACTTTTAGAGTACATTTCAGTTTGTCTGTGTTTTCACGTACTCAAGTAAGGAAGATGAATTCATTACAATAGGATCCGGCCCCCACCGATCTGAGCAGGATAAACGGTTTCAGATAATGAATGTGTGAATAATAATAAAAAATAATAGTAATAATGATAATATCCATAATAATAATAATAAAACTAATAATAATACCTTCAAGAGAGTAATTTTTTTTAAGATAAGTAACGTTTTTTTTGTATATTATTCATACTTTAAAGGCCGTTCAGTCATGAGATCTTCAAATATAGACCATGATTGTCTTTTCCTTTTAAAACAAACTCCCCCTCTGAGAAGCCCGGACCACCAACCACTGATAAACCCCTCCCGTCACCCATAGACTGTGTTCTAGAGGGAAGAGCACATTCCTGCAAACCTGGGAGGTTAAAGTTCTCTCACCTTTCTCACAGCCCTCTCCATAGTAGGGCCGGTGGCACCAGCAGCTGGCCCGAACCCACATGTCCACGCACTCGCCTCGTTTCTGGCACGGGTCGTCCTGACACCAGTCCTTCTTGCTGCAGCCCATTTCCAAACCCTTGTTCTCCTCCCTGACCAGGTCCTGGGGCAGGAGCAGCTTACGGTCCACTTTCAGGTCCTCCATGCAGCCGATGAAGCCCCGCCCACTGGATGTCCGGGCTAAATGTTCTTGTGGTGCGCCTCCGACATAAAGCTGGTGAAAGGAGGTGGGCTGGAGGAAGATCAGGTGGTTGTAGCCCTCGTTCTTCACTAGGCACTCCTCCTCACAGCCAGGTCCTTTCACAACCAGGACCAGCTTCTCATCCATGGTCACAGTGACCTGGTACCATTCTCCGTCATTGACTGGGCCGGGGTATCTCACCTGCAGCACCTTCCCGGACTTCAGCTTGGCCTGAAGAGAGCCTTCCACCAGCTCCAGGGTAAAGAAGTTCTCCAGGAGGCCCCAGTAGAACAGAACCATGTCGGGCAAAGTGCTCCGGAATCGGAGCTGCATGTGGAGCTGGTGGTTGAGGTTGTCTACGTCTCGTTGGGTCCTGTTTCTGGAAGCAGGCAGGTGCATGTGAACGTAGCCCTCCGAGTTGAAGGAGAAGGTGGTGGAGGTGTTGCAGAGGTCGCCGCTCCAGCCTGGTGGACACCGACAGGTGTAGCTGTGCTCGCCAATATCTGCCAGCAGGGGGAAGCAACCCGCCCCGTGTTGACACCGGTGCTCCCGGCAGCCCACCAGACGGACGTCACAGTCTCGGCCCCCCCAGGGCTCCAGGCCGGACTCTGGCGCCGGACAGTCACACCTGTAGGAGTTGGCGGCGTCTTTACACGTGGCGCCATTCTGACAGGGATTGCTGTCACACTCGTTAATGTCCACCTCACAGTGAACGCCTGCAGGGAGGACAAGAACATCGACTCAGTCCAACGCCTGAAGACACCAGGGACATCCTCCTTAAAAGCTGAATCTGAAGCAACTGGACTTGTCATCTCATCTCTCATCAAAGAGGATTCCTCGGTTCTGTCCGACCGATGGGGGGTCCGGGTCTTCAGTTGAGTCCAGTTGCTTCGACATTCGACTTTCAAGGATTAGCAGGACCTGCATGAAGGACAATCTACACAAACCTAGACATGTCCCTAAAGTCTTATTCTTTAATCTACGTGTTCAATCACAGCTCAGTTTAATCAATGGATCTGGGTTCTGGACCGGAAACCCGGGAAGTCTGATTCGTGGCGGTTAGGAGGTGTGCAGCCAAGGAAGGAACAGGAACCGTTTCACACTGAGAGGGAAGTTAGATGATAGATTTTGTTCCGATCAGAACCTTCTAGTTTCATCTAGACGCTGAAGGTTTGCACCAAACGCCTCCTGAAAGCCCAAACCCGGAGTCAGAATCTCTCTCTGCCGCTTTCAGGAGCCAGGAGTCGCCAACCTTCGGCCCACATTAAGCCCGGCAGCAGCAGTCAGTCTGCATTAAGGTAGTCCTGTCAAACCCTCGACACCCGGGGAACTCTAAAGCTGTTTGCCCTCCTCGTCCTCGCCAGCTCCTTCATCCCGACGCACGCGACCGTCCTCCTTCACCTGCTAGAAAAGTACCTGTCAGCCAGCAGAACCCGCAGCAGAGCAGCAGCATCAACCCGCCTCCTCCCATGATCCACCGGGTCGGCATGAGGCACATTCCACTCTCCCTTCAGCTTCGGCCGGAGGACCTTCACTCCTCCGCTCGGTACCAGGCGAACAGGCAGGAGTGATTACGGTGCAGCCCTGCCCACCTCCTCCTGTTTCCCTCCCTCCTCCATCCCTCCCAGAATCCCTCCCTTCCTCCGCTCACACCCCCTCTCCTCTCCAGGACTCAACCCGAGCAGAGCGCTAAGCCTCCAGCTGCTTCCTGTCGGCGTTTGACAGGAGGAATGCGGCGCTGCGTTGCCCTCCCTGCTCCGTCTGATGACCCGTGGATGCCCACCGGCACCGGGAGGTGCTACGGTCAACCAGCAGGAGGCGCTGCAGGCCTGAGCATGACTGGACCAGCACACATGTTCCCCTCATCCAACCACTGACTTAAAGGACATAAAGGTTTGGGAACCACAGATTTAGTCATTTAGGCTTATTGGCGTGATCGTAAACCACAAAAAACATTTACCTAAAGTCAGTAGAACCAACGGTGGTTCTGACCGTTCCTACTGGTCTTCACAACATGTGATGTCACTGTGTGTTCGGACATTTTTCTAACTAGCAGAAATAAGGTTTCAAGGGAAAACATGCTCCTCTTTGCATCCGCTGTGCATCAGTGACCCTGGTGGTCCTTCTTTAGACCCCTTCTGTAGGTTCTAGCCACCGCAGACCAGGAACCCCCAACAAGACCTGCAGTTCTGGAGATGTTCTGACCCTCTGAATTTGGTTTGTCCATGTTTCCAGCTTCCAACATCAACTTCCTTACCTGAGGGAACTTCCCCCCCCCACAGATTACTGGATGATATCGTTTTGGTACTTGAAGGCCACCGTAGGTTCTTGGACGGAGAAGAACAATCTGGAACTTCACCACTAGATGGAGCTCCATTTCACAGACACCACCACAATGTTTTTCTTTCCCCGGCAATTAATGAAATCTAAGAATGTTATGGTCTGTTTTCAAAAATCAATGATGATCATTTATATCAGGCTTTTATTGCCGTGGTCGTCAGACTACTTCCTGTTTGGCGGCGTGGGCGCCATCCAGTCTCTTTCGTGATCTGTAATGAACTTTTACAGCGAGCACCTGTCGCTGATGATGCGCCCGGATTATATGACCAGAAAAAACTAATAGGCTTAAATCAGAGGCAGACATTTTAATCGGAAATATCCTGCATCAGCATTCAAAAACCGCCTCCGGCGCCGAGCCCCACAGCACCGAGGGGGAAACCGGGTTTTTCTCCGCGCTGGATTAAACGCCAGTTATAGACACCACCTCCTCCGTCACGTGGAGCGTTAATAGGATCATATTTATGAGTTTCCCTCCGTCCTGAGTCGCGCTGACCTGAAGAGATGCATGCTGGTCCGGTTTGAAGACAAGAAGAAGATTCTTTTGCTCTTCTTGTTTTCCTGTTTTTCTTTCATCAGAACTTAATTAGGCTCCTAAGCAGCTTTGCTCTAATCCCCCCTCCCCCTCACAAATTTCTTGGGAGACCCCAGATTTAATACCTACGATGACCGGTTGACATATGGCCCCTTTCATTGGCTCCTCCGTACCATATGCCCCCTCAACCCCTCCCCCAGAGCTTTTGGGGTCGTTACTGGCCTGTAAGACCAGATCGAAGGCTTGAAGGTCAGTTTTGGGTCGGTTCTGCCAGTTTGAGGGAAGCAGTGAATAATTTCCTCTAATGAGGAATTAATACTGTGTCTGACCAGCAGGAGGAGGATTAACCCTTTAAAGGTTGGTCAGGGAGGTTCTGAGTCCTTCTGGGGAGGTCAAACCTCTGCACTGGATTCTACTGAACCAGAACCTTCAGTCTCCAGCAGGGAGGAAAACGTTTCAGCAGTCAGGGAAATACACGAAACCAATGAGCATGAAAATCCTCATGATCCCCACCATGAGAGCATTTCATTTACTGAAGCCTCAAAAACAGTTATTAAAGTTTCCGTTAAATGCTGCATGTTTGCAAAACTTCAATTAGTTTATTCTCTTCTGCTCATTGGTTCTTTTAAATTAAACCTGGTCGGAATAACATCCCCAAAGTAACCTTCAAACATGTCCACAACTAGTAGTAACATTGTACCTGTTACTACGTGTGAGTAATCTGTTACTATGTGTGAGTAATCTGTTACTATGTGTGAGTGATCTGTTACTATGTGTGAGTGATCTGTTACTATGTGTGAGTAATCTGTTACTATGTGTGAGTGATCTGTTACTATGTGTGAGTGATCTGTTACTATGTGTGAGTGATCTGTTACTGTGTGTGAGTAATCTGTTACTATGTGTGAGTAATCTGTTACTATGTGTGAGTAA
Source organism: Lophius piscatorius (assembly GCA_009660295.1). NCBI lineage: Eukaryota > Metazoa > Chordata > Actinopteri > Lophiiformes > Lophiidae > Lophius > Lophius piscatorius. The sequence continues at coordinate 9,141 of VRLP01009462.1, forward strand.
TCTGTTACTATGTGTGAGTAGTCTGTTACTATGTGTGAGTAATCTGTTACTATGTGTGAGTAGTCTGTTACTATGTGTGAGTAATCTGTTACTGTGTGTGAGTAATATGTTACTATGTGTGAGTAATCTGTTACTATGTGTGAGTAGTCTGTTACTATGTGTGAGTAATCTGTTACTATGTGTGAGTGATCTGTTACTATGTGTGAGTAATCTGTTACTATGTGTGAGTATTCTGTGATTAAACACAAACATATTTTGGAACTGGAACTATATACTTGTTATATAGTTCCAGTTCCAGTTATATATACTTGCACACTTGTCAACCACAACATTATAACCAGTGACATGTGAAGTCAGAAGAACGTTGATTATTTAGGTTACCATTGTTATGCAGGAGCGGGTCAGAACATCTACAGAACTCTGGTTCTTGTTCTTGTTCTTGTTCTGTATGATGGACCTTTCAGCAGGACGGAGGTTCTGATGTTATTATCTTTTCTTCAGAGTTTATCGTCTCAGTAATGATCAAAGTCGGATGGATCTCCAGCACTAACATGGTTGTAGAAAAAGTGTCTCCGGTCCAGACGCCACGCTGACCACAAACCCCCGGCAGCCATCGCCTCCTGATCCTGTTATCCTGCCGAGGCTGAGAAGACCCAGACGGGAGGCGAGAGCCTGAGGGGTTCCTCTGGAGGAGGAGCAGGAGAGTGTGGCGAGGAGATAAGGTACCAGGAGCAGATAAGATGTTTCTCCTACCTGTGAATCCATCAGGACAGACGCAGCGATAAGCGTTGACCAGATCCTGACAGCTTCCTCCATGCAGACACGGCGCAGACTCACACTCGTCTACGTTGACTGCGCAG
>VRLP01009463.1:0-12651 GCA_009660295.1 Lophius piscatorius
TCATTGAAGGTGTCACTGTGGGTCTCCTGGACCATCATCACGTGAAGACCTTTCAGTTTCACCAGCTCAAACAAACATGTTCTTTTCCTCACATCTCTGGCTCATCTGAACTCTAGCAAACTTTACAAACAGTTCTTTGTCAGGAAAGTGGTCAACAATTTGGACTTTCTTCATGTTCTTTGTGGTTTGTAAGAACTTTTTAATCTGTGGCACACCATACACCTTTTCCTGTTGTGTTTTGGCAGAAAGTTGTGAGTCTACCACACAATCTTCTTCCTCATCCTCCTCATCCTCCATACTGTTTTCTGATTCAGGGAGTTTGTCTTCCTGCTGAGTCTCGTTTACATTTTTAACTGTTCCTTTCTTGGCCTGAGAGCCTCTGATGCTTTTTGACTGTTTTCTTTTAAGAATGGGAGTTCTGATCTCTTTCACTTTCTCCGCCAGCTGCTCCTCCACCAGCTGCTCCTCCACCAGCTGCTCCTCCTCACTCTCAGTAGCTGTGATCTCAGCTACTGCTGCTCCATCACTTGTTACCACCACCTCCTGTTCTCCTCCTGCCTCTTCCACACTGCTGTCATTATTTCTGTCGTCTAACTGAACGACTGCTGTTTCACCCTCTTGGTTCTGTTCAGCCACGTCGATTTCCTGCCCCTGTTGAGTCTCAGTTCCCTTTAACTTTAAGGGAAGTTTAACTTTACAACTACTGACATGTTATTGCATATATATAAACACCAACCGACCATAACTTTAGAAACATGCGATACCATTTGAATAAACTTACTGATTGAAGAAAATAACTTTACTTGATATTGATTTTATGCTTTTAGTAAAGAATAGTGATTGGTTATATGCTATTCACAATCATTTTAATGTATTTATAGATTTGTGATCCATCATGAATGAAAGAAAATAAGAGGTTATTAAATTTGCATTGGCAATATTGGTATATTAGTATTGAGACAAAAACACCAAACATCAGGCACAAGATACAATGTCTTACAAAAACCTGTAGTTATTTATATCTATTTCTAGTTTTTAACTTGTCATCAATATCAGAGGGCCATCTGATTGTACATGAAGATCACCATTTCCTCTTAAAGCCACAGAGTGGTAGAGGAAGAGGAGGGAGAGAGAGAGAGAGGAAGAGGATGGAGAGAGAGAGAAAGAGAGTGAGTGAGACAGAGAGAGAGAGAGAGAGAGAGAGCGAGAGGAAGAGGATGGAGAGAGAGATAAAGAGAGTGAGTGAGACAGAGAGAGAGAGAGAGAGAGAGTAAGAGGAGGGAGAGAGAGAGAAAAAGAGTGAGTGGACAGAGAGAGAGAGAGTGAGTGAGACAGAGAGAGAAAGAGAGAGTGAGACAGACAGAGAGAGAGAAGAGAGAGCGAGAGAGAGTGAGAGAGAGAGAGAGAGAGAGAAGAGAGAGTGAGAGAGAGAGAGAGAGAAGAGAGAGCGAGAGAGAGAGAGCTGCTGCTGCAGAACGTAAGGGCCCTCCCCTTCATTTCACTACTTGTTTAATTCGGCGAGAGAGTGTGGAAGGCAGAGAGTGAGGATGTGGTGGAGCAGAGATGATTGGTTAGCCACTCCTGTGCACATCTTGCAAAAACATGCTGAGGATTAAATGCCTGATGTCACTTCGTAAATACAAGAACAACTCATTGTTTGGAAATGCGGTTTGCAGGAATTTCAGCTGGAGGACCGAAATAGTGGAAGATGTTTTTGCCAACGCAAACCTCAAAGTGGAGACTGGAGGTTTCAACAACCAATTCTCATCTGAGTAAAAGGTAAGAAGGACCTGTGGACGGCGACAATGTCTTCCTCTCCGGCCATCACGGAGACTGTGGACAAGATCTACATCTCCATTGAACTTGCTATTGCCCTGGTGTCGGTCCTGGGGAACGTGCTGGTGGTGCTGGTTGTGTGTGTGAACCGGGCCCTCCGCAACACCACCTTCTCCTTCATAGTGTCTTTGGCCGTGGCGGACATTGCTGTGGGAGTTCTGGTCATTCCTCTGGCAATCATCATCAGTCTGGGCTTCAATACTCACTTCTACACTTGCCTCTTCCTCTCCTGCCTGCTGCTCATCATCACCCAGAGCTCCATCCTCTCCCTGCTGGCCATCGCCATCGACAGATATTTAAGAGTCAAGATTCCCACGAGGTGAGGAGAACCGAAGAATTCAATAAATGCTCTCATTCATTTTAATGTGGTGCCATAGAGGGATTAAAGTGGAGCTTAATTAACCCTTCGATGTCCTGCTCAACTGATTATTCAGCACATTTTGAGTTGCAGTTCCTCATTCGAAAATGTGACTGAACCTTTTTAGAATATGACCCAGTTGCATATATACTCTTTTATATATGCAATAGACCATCTGAGGGCTCCACAGACGACTGACACATTTAAAAAAAAAAAAGGTCTTACAAATAACCTATAACTTTAATTAACATTGCTGCTTTTCGGTCATGTTTTTATACAGTTATTATTTTTATTTTCTCTTTTTCGTATATGCTAAAGAGTAAGGGGCCGAGGATGGAGCCCTGAGGGACACCACAAATGGAAAGGGGCCACCGAGGAGGAGGCATTAACGAAGCGATAGACAAGATTCTTCCGGCATTTTATAGCATGTGAGGACTTACTAAACAGAATTGTTTAACTTAATAAGGATCAAATTGTTTAAAAAAAACAAAACACACTTCTCCGAAACAATTTTCCAGAAAAGTCGGATTTTTTTAAATTTTTATTGTGATTGTTTTGTAAAGCATGTTTAAAAGCCTGCTTTAACAAACAAATTTGTGGTTTTAGGATAAATTTAGAGTATAAATTTAATATATCACATCAATAAGGGGCCGAGGATGGAGCCCTGGGGGACACCACGGGTCAAACGGGCCACCAGTGCAGGAGGCATTAACAAAGGCCGGCGAGAAAGTCCTATTCCATAGTTTGGATTCTTCTGGCATTTTATAGCATGTGAGGACTTACTAAAGAGAATTATTTTACTTAGTACGACCAAAAAAAGTCTAATAAGGATCGAATTGTTTTTAAAAAACATGCTTCTCCGAAACGATTAAGAGATTCCACTTTATAATGATTAATTAATGATTCATTATTAATTAAAATGCACAATTTTCCCCAAAGGTCTTTTATTGCTTAAAAACATGCTTTACCAAACAAATTGTCATTTCATGGTAAATTTAGAGTGTCTAATATTTTGAGTCATAACCACGTAAATGCGACTGACTTCTTTTAATGCTGACAGCGACGTTATTGCCGGTTTCAGTCGGCCGCAGCGCCAAAACTAAGAATCCAAATCAAACTTTTTCTTCTTCTCTGAGTTACGTTTTTGATAATCATCAGCTGTTTTCTCATTCCTGCCAGATAAAACACATTTTTTCCGCCTAAGCCAAAATTAGCTGTGTTTTTCTCCACCTAAGCCAAAATTAGAGTGACCTTTATTTAAGGTGACTAATATCTGCACCCAAAACCAAGAACTTCCTCAAACCAATCGTGATGATTTCTATGAGTTGCCAAGACTCTTACTCCAGCGGGGCAAATCGTCACAGGAGTCAAACAAAGGCAGCTTATAGCACCTTTATTGGCACATTTCAGCAACAGGGCAATTAGAAGTGCGAGAGAACATTTGGACATAGTTGAGACGGTTATAAAAACATGAAGAAAGAATAGAAAATTACAAAATAAGAGCTAGAACAGGGGGAAAAAAAATCTTCTTCTTTTTTTCTTTTTTTTTTTTTTACCATAAATCAGCCAGAATTCAATATTTTTCCTCAAACCTTTAATATCCTGCTCAGCTGTTTGGTTGAGCACATTTTGAGTCATTATTTCTTATTCAGAAATGTGAGTGAACCTGTTTATAATATGACTCAGTAGCAGCATTTATATGATAAAGAGTAAGGGGCCTAGGGTGGGACCTAGGGGGACACCTAAGGGTAAGGGTGCGGCAGAGGCATTGACCATGCCTATAGACAAAAATGTTCTGTTCAATAAATACATTTTTTTATTGGTCTGGAGAGCTGATTGAGGACTTACTAAATAGAATTATGTAACTTGATACAACCACAAAAGTCTAATAACCATTTTCTAAAAAAAAACATGCTTTCTCTAAAGGTTGAGCTAATTTCATTAAAATGGACTAAATCACTTTTTTTCTTCTCTCCTCTGAAACCTGCTCAACGACATCATTTGTAATTAGAGTGTTTAAGTTATTAAATCAATAAATATCCCATAACAATCATTTTTCCCATATATATATTTTTTTTCTCTTATTTTTTTTTCTTTCTGGTGAGGACATTAAAAGGTTAACAGAAGTGTAAAAGGAAAGACAGAAATAAGAGTCGTTTGAGAATTGAAAGGCCTCATGAAAGGCAGCAGCAGATAGGAAAGTTTCAAGCTCCCTTGATGGTTCTTCCTTTATCGCTTTTAGCATCAGGGAGCTAATTGTGTGCTTTTAGACTCCGGGAGTCAATCAGCAGGAGGCGGTCCTTGATCTTTATGTCTGACATGGCGCTATATATCCCCCGTCTGCATTGATGCAAATCAATGTTTTGGACATGCTTTGCTTTTAAGCAAATGAAAGCGTCTCTGTCGGGCTAATTGAGTGACGTAGGCAGAGTTCGTAGAGGGATTTTGGCTCGTACTACTTTTTTTTAATAAATTGATCACATCCTGGTGATACAAGCTGAGAATAACGCTCCAGAAAAGTACAACTACGGTCTAGATATGACTCAGTGCTCTTAAATAATCCTGCACAGACGTTTTGAGGGGCTCGGTTGAGAAAAAGGACACTTTTCATTATTTTGTTATAAAAAAAAAAGGTTTTAAAACAAAATGTTAAATATAGTTACTCATGTCTGACTTACATACTAATTCATTTTAATAACCTCACATCCACTCATTTGTTTAAACCCTTTTGAAGATTGTTTGTTTGTAATACGACCCAGTGGCAGTACCAGTAAAGGGGCCGAGGATGGCGCCCTGGGGGACACCGAAGGTCAAAGGCCTTGACCTTAGCCAAAGCTATAGAAATCATTTTTTGCACTTTTTTTTTTCTTGATGAGGAAATTAAAGGGTTAATACTAAGATTAAGATACAAATACACAATGTATTATAATACGTGTAATATTTAGAATAACTGACGGCTCCAGAAAGAGGCACCAGGTGAAGTAAGAATTTTCAAAAATTGCAATAATAATTTGTTTTAGCACTTTGAGATTTGATCCAAATGCAAAGTGCGATATAAATTAAATGTATTATTATTATTATTATTATTATTATTGTTTATTTTTGCACATGACAGTAAATTGTTTGAATTCTTTTGGTGCTCGTGAAATGAACAAAAAACTTTAAAGCAAAACAAAAGTCGTGGCACGAAATTTGAAATAGTTCTTTTCTCTACGTAAATTCGCAAATTGACAACAAATTAGCAAACAATTAGTCTTAGCGACTTCTGCTCTCCTCTCATACTCATTTAAAAAAAAAAATTTATCGGTAAAAAAAAACTCAGCGGAACAAATGTTTTGTGAAAATCCCTTTAAATTTCGTCGCCAAGAAAAAAAGTATGATAAAAAATATTTCCTTGCGTATTTAAATTTCTTTGGGGGCATTTATGAATGAAGCATATATTTACTCAGTAAAAAAAAAAAAAAATCAGATTTTTTGGAAATTTTGTATTTCTAGGAAAATGGTCAATTTTGATAAGATTAGCTGAACCTTTTGGTAAAGCATGTTTTTACCAAAGGTTGAACATGCCTTTTGGTAAAACAAAACAAAAGTATATGTCCAACCAAACAGTTGAGCAGGACATTAAAGGGTTAAAAAAAAAAAAAAAAAACTTTATTGAAATCATCACAAAAAATGTTTATAACATTGAGTTATGACATAATTATTATTACGTTACTACATGTTATTACATTGAAATAAAATCTGTTGCTTCCATGTACATAATTGAAAAACCCTGTCTTCATTCGTTGTCCAACACCTCTGCTCAGGTACAGCGCCACGGTGACCCAGAGGAGGGCGAACGTGGCAGTCTGTCTGTGCTGGATCCTCGCCTTCCTCGCTGGATTGGTACCAATGATCGGCTGGAATAAACGCGATCCTCCCAAAAACGTCTCCAGCGACATCGTCTGCGAATTCACCACCGTCATAGGGATGGACTACATGGTGTACTTCAACTTCTTCGGCTGGGTGGTGGTACCGCTCTCCGTCATGATCGCTCTCTACGGGGAGATCTTCAGGGTCATCAGGCAGCAGCTCAACTGGCGTGCCGAAGCAACTTCTGACGGCGAGCGGTACTACCAGAAGGAGCTGAAGCTGGCCAAATCGCTGGCCTTGGTGGTCTTCCTCTTCGCTGTTTGTTGGCTGCCGATCCACATAATGAATTGCGTCACCTTCTTCTGCCCGAGGTGTGAGGTACCCAAGCTCGCCATTTACACGGGGATCTTGATGTCCCACGTGAACTCGGCGCTCAACCCGCTGGTTTACGCCTTCAGGATAAAGAAATTCCGCGTCACGCTGATCCAGATCGCTCGCCGTTGCATGTCATGCCGACCAGCAGTGCCCACGCCGTGCCCCGCGAGCACGCCAGCGCTGAAGGCAAAAGCGAATGCTAACCATTGACAATGACTGTGGTGCTAAACCCTTTGATGTCCTGCTCAACTGTTTGGTTGAGGACATTTTGAGTCACTATTTCTTACTGAAAAGTAAGAAACCACCTGACTTAAGTTAAGTTAAGCTGTTTAAAATACGACCCAGAGGCAGCATGAGAATGCTAAAGAGTAAGGGGCCGAGGACGGAGCCCTGGAGGACACCTTACGTCATCAGGAAGGAGGCTTATACCAAAAAATCAGCCTGCTTTATTCTTTTTATCCTCTTCATTTCTTCTTATTTGATTCATATTGAATTATTGGACATATAATGTTGACACACACAAAATAAAGCAAACATTTAATGTTTGAAAAGCTCGTTGGTAAATCCACCAGAATAAAACGTTCACATACATTACTCTTTTAAATATGCTGATGTTGCGTCTTTTTTATTCGTCATTTTTTTTAACCAGTTTGAATATGCAAAAAAAAAGAAAAAGAAAAAAGGAATTCCCGCACGTAGAAAAATATTTATTGCAATATTCCAATGCTAGAAACTTCCTCAGGTACTTTTTAAAAAAAAATTTTTAGGATCCTGCAATCTGTACATTTTCAGTAAAGAAAAATGTAATGTCCCATTTCACCTCATAAGTTGTACAATCTTGAAGGTACGAGTGCTATCCGAGAAGCTACGGTGGCCTTCAGGTGTCAAAAGGGAATATCGCCGGCAGGAAACGAGCATTCGTTCTGGTGCGGTCCGTCCAGTTCTATCGCTGAAATCAACTCGGCGAGCCCTGGAGGGCTGACGGTTCTGGAGTGATTATTCCCCAGTAGGGGCGATGGCGAGCTCTCGGTCTACAATACAGGAAACAGGTGAGGGGATAAGGATGCTCTGAAGCTCGCTGTGTGGCTACTGGGGGGGAGGCTGGCGGCGCTGTGCCGAGTTGGATTCCTCTGGGTGGACTGCAGGAACCTTCCGCTGACCTCAAAATGTTTCGTGACACTCCATGTTTGCTTTAACGGCGAGACTTAGCGCCCCGCTACTTTTTTCCTGTGCTCCATAATAAGAATGATCCTCCACTGGTCAAAACATAAGCAGGTTTTTTTTTTTTTTAAATAGCCCTATCTTGCAATTTAAAGAAAAATAGAAAAATATCAGGATCCATTCCAAATTCTTCTCCATTTGTAAATTTTTTTTCTTCAATGTCACCAGAAGGGCTCATAGCCCAACCCTTTAACTGTGTACGTTAAAATGTAGACGTTCACCGAATGCAATTTTCTAAGCCGATACCGTTTACGGATTTGTATGGGTTTGTATGACCGACCGATTCCGATTTTTTTTTATTCTTGAAAGTTTTAAACCCAGAATCGACAGCATACATACGTACAGCGTACCAAAGGCTAGCTCTGCTCCCTCAGTAGCTTTAGCCGCTCTGTTTACGTTAGCTTCGTGAAAATTGGTATGTTCCTTGGGGGTGATGGATTTTTCAGTGTCTGTTTAAGTTCGTTGTCCCGAATGTTTTTCGTGATCCTTCCACCGCAGCTTTTTTGGGCCGTACAAACATTACAAATTGCGAACTTTTTGTTGTGTATGTTCGTAGCAATGGTATCTCATGCTTGGTGCGCGTGCAAGTGCCACGTGAACCGTTGTGTGTCCACCAGGGCTCCGTCCTCGGCCCCTTTCTCTTTAGAACTGGGTCGTATTCTAATCGTGTTCAGCCATACTGCGACTCTTCGGCCGGATCACGTAAAATAAGCCTCTCTGTACCGATCGATCCGTGCATCTCTAATAAACAACAAGGGGTCCCGTTCCTCCAGACGTCTGACTGGAAGGATTTATGGCGTACGATCAATAGTCTGCTCTGTTTTTTTGAACTGAGCAGAAAAGAGTAAAGGTCCTGCTCGGAATGTGAATTAACTTTAAGGCCACTAAAGAAAATGAAACAGGGCGTCGGCAGCATCACAGCGATCGTAATCAAAGGATGCAGCCACCTCCTCAGCTAAATCAGCTACCTTCCGCCATTTTTCAACAGCTGCGGCGCAGAGTTGAAAAGGCTCCGGACCATTTGGGTTAATTACTCACAGAACATTACGCCGAGGTGATTTATTCCGAGCGTAAAGCTGCGTTCTGCTTTGTCATCACTTTGAGCGGTTTGCATAACGAGACGGGGAAGAACAGTTTTTAATGCGGAATATAAAAGGCCTTTTTTATATGTTTCAACCGCAGTGTTTTCGCAAACTGTTTTTCTTGTGGAGACCCGCATTTTTTAAATTGATCTATGAATTACAAGAATAACAATGTGAGCATAAATGAATATTTTGGACCATTTTCTCCGGCCGTCTGCATCGTTTCATAATCCTGAACAGCTGAACCAGCTGTTTCCAGAGGGCTACACATTCCTATGCTTATTGAACATATATGCTGTACATATGTGAAGTACATCATAGATACGACCAAATATGGTCATATAGGTGAAAAAATGGTGTCTCATTGTTTTTATCTCATCTTATTAAAATGTAAACATTTTATATGAGCCACCTTATAACGGAGAAAAAGTGAGTAAGCGCAAGATGATCACTTTTTTATGTGAGGAATTACATGTAATTTAACGCAGTAATCAGAGTGACATCGGGAAACATGAGTTATTGCTAGCCTCTCAAATTGCTAGTCTCCTGTGCGTTCCACTTCAGTGTCTCTGTTCAGCCCATTGAGTCCCAAGCTCCAGCCACAAAAGAACATCAAATGAATCAAAGGAACAAAAACAGGAATAGCCACATTGTGACGTCACTACTTACTATTTTTATTTTATTTTATAAGGTGCGTAACATCGCAAAAAATGTAAGCACCTCCGAATCCATCCCTTAATTTTCCCATAATCCTGCTCACAAAAAACATTCAGTCTGATCAAAAAAAATAGCTTCTACTTCCTGTTGGACGTTTGATGCTCATGTCTGTCATCAGAACCAGTGGGCTTGTTGTAAGTCCTGCTGGTTCTGAGTCGGTTTAAGAGTGAGAACCACGTCAGCTCATTAAGCCCGTTATGTGCTTTACCTGTCGCTAATGTGACAGGTGGGCCTGAACTTTAATATTGTGTTACGGTCCAGTCTATCGGATTCAGACAATCCCTTAGAGCCTCTGAGCAAGGCACCGCCTGCCGGGCCTCCGGGGTCGCACTCTGATTGGCTGAACCCAATGTGTGGCAGAGCTGGAAACGCTTCCCCGTGTGGCAGAAAGGTGTACTGCAGATCCAAAAGTAGACTAATAGTAGAAAATAGAAGCAGAAGTATTTATAAAAACCCACCCGAGGGGTTTCATCCCGGGATTAGTGACCCACTGTTTCACAAAGTGAGGCGTGCCGAGGTCCACAGACACAGAACGTCTGACACTAGAGCGCTTATGTCTCACGGGTTTCTCGAAACCATCAGTCCGTCCCTCCCATACAAACTCACCAAGACCTTTCTCACCATCTGTCACCTTAATCCCTGTTGAGGGATTTCCAACTGCTGAGTGTCACCTAATCCCCGGCCCGGCGTCTTAGTGAGGAAGGTGCCGCGTAACCCACTCGGACATTCGTCACCTTCGCACCAGACGTTTCTGCGACGGGTGGTCTTACTGGTTTTTACCCGAGGGGGCCGAAGTATGGTGTAGCCGTGGAAACAAAAAAAAAAAAGATCCTCCCAAGATCCTCCTTTTAAAAAAGAGCTGAATAAATAAATCTTCGTGGAGGTAAGGGCTTTCACACAAAAGCGTGGCTTTTATCATTTTAATGTCACCAGATAACTGAAGTGAAATGTCTTTTGCAGCATCAGAACCGGGTCGATTAAATGGCTGACGCGGACGGAGCAGAGGGGGATCAGGGCCCGGCGGTACCGGAGGAGGAGCTGGATGACATGCAGAAAGCCATGTTATACTTCGGTAAATACAGCGAAGCCCGCCGCGCTCTCCCCTGGAATCAGTGGACCTTCAGAGAAAAGGCCAATTATTTCCTGGACCGCCTCTTCCTGGGGTTCTTGGCCCTCGCCGTCATCGTGTTACTGGGCGAGTTCGCCTATAAAATGTGGTACGTGACAAACGTGAAGAAGATCGCGGCGTTCGTGTCCGATTCGGCGATCTTTCTCTACGACTGGATCTCCAACCAGGAGGCGAAGGAGGAGTTGCTCGAGTTGTAGATTCTTCTCGTGTCGTAACTCTTTGTGGGTTTTCCATTGTGCTGTTTTGGACAAAAAAGAAAAAAAAGAAAAAGCCCTGTCAGCAGTTTATAGCTATAATGTGAGAGACACTGTAATGTATTAATGATGTCATAACTTTTTTACGACGGTGATCTCATAGATAAACAATAATTTGTACGTCTGCAGTGAAAGAATCATTATTTTTCCTGTGTTCTCTATGGAAATACACACATTTGACCGTATTCACATTCTCATCGCTTCATTTGTGTTTATTCATTTGCATAAATCATTCATTCATTTAAAATCTTAGACACTTTATAAAATGACAAATAGTTCCGTCTAGAATGTTTTAAACGGTGAAAAAGATCTGACACTAATTATTTTTATGAGGACATTTTGGTTTTTCATGGTAAATGTTCTGTTTTGATTGATTAGATCAGCTGAAACTTTTGACAAAGTTTGTTTTTCCAGAAAAATATTTGATCCTTAATAGACTATTTTTTTTTTTTCCGTATAAAGATATATAATCGTTTGTATTGAATACTCCTAGGCTTCAATATGCCAATAAACCGTTCTTACATTATATGACTTCTTATGGAATAGGACATTTTCTATATATGACTGATGGCTCCTGAGCAGTGTCCCCCTTTTTACCCGTGGTGTCCCCCAAGGCTCCATCTATGGACCCCTACTCTTTAGCACATGTATGGGTCCACTATCATCAACAGGTTCAGTCACATTTTCTATGAGAAATAGTGACTCAATATGAGATCAACCAAATAGTTGAACAGGACATTAAAGGAAAGGGTTAGGGAAAAAAAAAAAGGGGAAAAAAAAATCTGCATAAAAATGTTTTCATTTCTTTGGAGCCATTATTCATTTCATTATTTAAACAATCTAAATTCACCATTAAACAAAAAAAAGGAAGAAAAAAAAGAATCTGACCTTTAAAATGATTTCCTGCTTAAATTTCGTATTGCATGGAAAACAATTTCAATTCGATTAAATCAAACTTTTGCTAAAGCATGTTTTTTGAAAACTATTCAACCCTTAAAAGACTTTTTGGGTTCTATCAAATAACATAATTCTGTTTACGAAGTCCTTACATAAGGTAAGTAATGTAATGTAATGATATTTTAAACACATAAGGTCTGTTAGAACTATTAAATAAACATAAGCTTCATTTGTATTTTAATGACAAATTTTCACTGCATTAAGTTTATTAATGTTATTAATGTTATTAATAACATTAATAACATTAATTAATGTTATTAAACTTAATTAATTTATTAATTAAGTTTATTTATGTAAAGTGCATTATAAATTAAATGTATTATTATTATTATTATTATTATTATTATTATTATTATTATTAGTTTGTTTATGTTAAAATCATTCAATCCAAATATAAGGACAATTTAACATGTAATTGAAATTTATAAATACTAAATATTAAGCTCAAATATGTTTTGAGTATTGAAATACATTATTACTCATTATATTACTCTAACATTTAAATTTTACTTTTAAAAAAGTGTTCGAAACTAGAAAACGAATAAGTTATTTTTTGCATTTAAGTTAATTTTCCAGTTTTTAAACAATTTAAGAGACAATTTAACAGGAAATATTATTTAGTTTTTTGCTCATTTTGCTTCAATTACATTTGTTTTATTAATAATAATAATAATAATACACTTAATTTATAACGCACTTTACATTTGGATCAAATCTCAAAGTGCTACAAAGCAAAAGCAGATAAAAGCATCAATAAAAAATAAAATAATAACTATATAAAAGCCTGACCAAAAAGCAGCAATGTTAATTAAGGTTATAGGTTCTGCTAAAAAGGAAAGTTTTAAGTCCTTTTTTAAATGTGTCAGTCGT
>VRLP01009464.1:0-12643 GCA_009660295.1 Lophius piscatorius
TGTTGGTGTTATAGATCTATAATAAACTCTGTGTGTTGGTGTTATAGATCTATGATAAACTCTGTGTGTTGGTGTTATAGATCTATGATAAACTCTGTGTGTTAGTGTTATAGATCTATAATAAACTCCGTGTGTTAGTGTTATAGATCTATAATAAACTCTGTGTGTTAGTGTTATAGATCTATGATAAACTCTTTGTGTTAGTGTTATAGATCTATGATAAACTCTGTGTGTTGGTGTTATAGATCTATGATAAACTCTGTGTGTTGGTGTTATAGATCTATGATAAACTCTGTGTGTTGGTGTTATAGATCTATAATAGATAGTGCTAATAGCAGAAGACGAGCCTATAATCGTTGAGAAGACCAGAACCAGAAGAATCTTTCCAGAGACGACACACGTAACAAACAAACAGAACTCTGTTGTTGGTTCTCACCCCTGAAAGAACCGCTGCTGTGAACCAACAGAACTTCACAGAAGTGACTTGATGGAAGTTCTGCCAGACTTTCACGGTGGATGTTATTCTACCCTAGAACCATGGCGCTGAGGACGTGGACCTGAGTGGAAGCAGGTTCCTGTTGGATCTCTGAGTGGAGAATGAAGGAGCAGAAAGGAAAAGCGACACATTTCATCCTGAGCGACAGAATGAAAGTGTCGCGACCCCCGACCGACGACATAAATCAGCTCAGCCTGGAGTTCAGCTCTGGGTTAGAGAGGAGAGACTCACCTTTGGTGCTGGATCGGAGTTCTGCCTCCCAGACGTTGTCCTTCCTCGGCTAATCTAATCTTCTGTGAGTCGTTCTGATGAACATCGGAGCCTCGCCAACATAAACATCAATAACAATAAAATGTTTGTTTGTTTACAGCTTTTCATAAACGGAGCTTTGCTACGATTCTTTTTCATACCGCTGAACAGAATCATCTTGTTTACACACTGGAAAGACTCGTAAACAAGATGACGTCACACACGCAGTATTTCAGTTTGTCAAAAGGTCAAAGGTCACGTCCCTCTTTTTTCACTCGTGGGGATGAAGTCGTTGTCGGCCATCTTTTCTTATATGTGTAATAATTTCACTTTGAACCACCGGAGTAGAAAAGTGATGATGATGTTTCTGGAATCTTCTCCGTACTTCTCCCTGCTGAGTCACATGATCACATTTCACTGCTCATATTATATAATCACAGATAAACGATAATCTGGTCAAATACTAAAGTCAATCCGTGAGTTTCTTTGTTACAGAAATAATAACATATAATTCACTTAGAAAAAGATTCTTTCAGAATCAAAGTTCTCCTTTTGTCCTTTTTTTGATTCAATGATTATTTTACACATTTATTTAATTGACGGGTCAAACCAGAACCTGAAACTGAGCGGGACGTTTGACACGTAACACAAACTGAACTCACTATAATAATCGTTTCTAAGAAGTGGATGACGTAATGTCACGTGATGACGCACGGCCACATTTATCGCCTCTCTTAACTTCTCCGGTTCTTGACTGAAATGAAGTCCGTGATCGCCAACATTTAAGCAAACAAGAACATTCTTGACGGAACTTTCCGCTCCGGTAATTCATCAAGATTATTATCTGTTTGAACTCTATTCTCTTCTCTTCTCTGTTCTCAGGCGCGCGGGCCGATCCAACAAACGTTTGGGGTCAGTGATTATTACTGGTTTCTCCTCCTTACGGTACCGTTCTTCTGTTTTGGGCCCGTCCTCGCATTATTCTTTCTTTTTTTTTTTACATCATTTTTATTTTCCTGGTTGCATAAAATGTTCTGGATCAATGCCGCAGCTTGATTGTTAGTTAAAATATTTGTGTTCTGTGAGGTTCTGTGAGGTTCTGAGAGGTTCTGAGAGGTTCTGTGAGGTTCTGAGAGGTTCTGTGAGGTTCTGTGAGGTTCTGTGAGGTTCTGAGAGGTTCTGTGAGGTTCTTTGAGGTTCTGAGAGGTTCTGTGAGGTTCTGAGAGGTTCTGTGAGGTTCTGAGAGGTTCTGAGAGGACGTCTAACCTTCAGACATTGAATGGATTCATGAATGGATTAAACAAGTTGTAGCCTCGTTCGAACAATTAAAAACTTTCTCTTATAAACTGTTTAAAGACGTTGAATAGAAAATGATAAAAATGTGGGACTTTGATCGTTTTTTTTTTAGAATAAACGAGGACGTGAAAAAGTGAGACGACACAGAACCACACGGATGAAACGTCAGAACTTTTCCCCTCGATGTTTCATCGAATCTCGACCTGAAATCTGAGTTTCTGTAGGAACGTGAGTCACGTGGTCGAGCGGGATCCAGGATATATCGGATCCACTGCTTTGATTCGGATCCGGTCTTCTAATCCGTCTGAGCTCAGAACTTCAGCTCGATGGACTTTTTTTCACTTCACGTTTTTTTTGCTGCACTTTCAGAGAAGTTCGTTAAAGTCAGATTATAGAAGCGAGCTGGAATAAAAGCCCACTCGTGTCCTGGAGTCTCGCCCTGTGGAGATATAAGGAGGTTCTATGGTTGTAGAATCATCTTCCTGCTTCCACAGAGAAGTCAGGACCGTCAACCGTTTCTGCCGGCGGGTGTTCCGTCTGATCTTCATCTCTCCGGTTACCGTTTCCCGACCGTGCAGCAGCTATCTATCAAATATCTGGTGTTTATATAACTGGAAAATTTAGGGAAGATCTTCATCCCACTTGAACTCCACGATGTTTTAAAGTCTGAAAACCCCGAGTGGTTGAAGTCCCCTCGTGGTGATGAAGATGATGGAGGGGCCGTAGCGGTGAAAGTAAGCCTGTAATCATGTAAGTGGAGGATGAGGACCGGGCCATAAATAAGATGATGTGTGGGTGGGTGGGGGGGTGGATGTGTGGGTGGGTGGGGGGTGCCTCTGTTGTTTTAAGTGGAGATTTCCGAGTGGAGGTTTGAATGTCTGGCCTTCTGAACCGAACCTTTTTATCAGTCTGGGTTCTGACAGGGGACCCAGAAAAGAGGGAGATGGCGTGAAGCGGGGAGAGAAAGTGTGACTAAAGATTTCTCTGCTTCTTCCTTTCGCGCCCTTTTGAATGATTACAGTGTAATGGAGGTGGAGTTCTGCTGATTACTTAACGGAGAGAAAAAGACAAAGTCTCTCTTCATTAACGTGACATTAAACGCAGGAACATGTTTTTCTCATGATTTTCTCCTTTTATTTTTATGAATGTTCTCTTTATTAATCTGCACTGTGCGCATGCGTCACCCCAAAGAAAGAGAAAAGAAGACAACATAAAACAAACACCATCGATCAAAAACGAACTAAAACGACAATTAGAGTGTGTAAAAAAGAGATCCGACCTACTAAAACGGCATAAATAGGCAGTTTCATGTTGTTGGAAATTTCATTAATTGCTACGTCATCATCATCATCATCATCATCATCATCATCATCATCAATCATTGCCATAACAACAACAACAACATAGAAGTGAGAAGTACAGTAAAAAGTGCACCATCATTTTTAACTTAAAAACTATACAGCTGCCCAAGATAAAACTGTTAATGATAAACTTCTAACAATATAGAAATGTTTCCACAATAATTGTTCCACAAAAATGAAGCTATCATTTTTCTTTCTTTTTTTTTCTTGTTTCTTTTAAACACTAGAGTAGACTATGTTTCTGTGATTGATCCTCCCCGCCCTCTTCCTCTTTTAGTTTCTTTTTTTTCTGCTTCATCTAGTCTTCTGGCGGTTTGTCCAGTCAGTAGACGGAGCCCGTCCAGCTCCTGCTCCTGCTCCTGCTCCTGAGAGCCGGGCGGTCCAACAGTCCCCAGTCCGAACCTCACCCATCCTGTCCAACATTTACAACCATCGAGTCCCCCAGCTCGCTCCCCTCTTCCTCTTCCTCGGCCCGTCTATCCCTGGATCTGCTTGTGGGTTTTCTCACAGCAATCTCCATTCACCGGGGCCTGTGACCCCCCTGTAGCCGCCACCGAGCTTCCTCCTCCTCCTCCTCCTCCGCCACCCTCTCCACCCTCTCCTCCTCCATTTCCGCCGCCATCCCGCAGCTCCTTCTCCCTCCTCTCCCGTTCCACCGCTTCCTGCTCGCTCTTGCTGCTGGGGAACTTGTCCTTGTTGTTCTCTTTCTTCCATTTCATCCTCCGGTTCTGGAACCAGATCTTCACCTGCCGTTCCGTCAGCGCCAGCGCGTGGGACACCTCGATGCGGCGTTTCCGGGTCAGATAGGGGTTGAACAGGAACTCCTTCTCCAGCTCCAGGGTTTGGTAGCGGCTGTAGGTCTGCCGTCCTCGCCTCCTGCCAGCAGCTACTGGGCGGGGGGGGGGGGGGGGGGGGGGGGGGGGGGCGGAGAAGAGACGGAGGAGACGGAGAATCCGGACTTAACAAAATAAAAGCACCGAACAGTAAAATAAAAAACACAGAGGTTAAAGTTCATCATTAATTTAAAGGTGTGGTCTGAGGAGACCCCCAACCAGCACACACACACACACACACACACACACACGCACACACACACACACACACTAAACGAAACGACACAAGAAAATATCAGTCCAACTTCAACTTGCTGTAAAAAGAAAAGTCCCGCACGAGGCAGACTGACCCAGTGAGTACTTACATTACATTAGTGCACATAAATATTTGATTCTATAATGTATCGTAAACACGTTGCAGAGGAAGCGAGGGTCCCACACAGCAAAGATGAGCAGGAGCTTTAAGAGCTACCTGCATACGACCAGAGACTTTTTAATTAAAACTGGGCTGAAGGATGAAGAAGAGATTATTCCCAAACCCAACGCGGATCATTTACTCTGCTCTGTCTTTGTTTCTGGTTCTGGCAGCTCGGAGAGCAGAATCAGGACAGACGCATTATAGCCTTCATAAATAATGAATTAAGGTCAGATATTTCTGTATACGAGCACGAGGGAAGAAACACTTTCCCAATTAATAAGCAGGGAGACCGTGGAAATTACCTGAGAAATATTTTACACGGTGAACCTGGTTGACACACAGCAGGTTGATTACAAATTTAAAATAACCCTTTATCCACCCTTTAAATATCTACTTATGTATTTTATACACATACACGCATTCACATGTTGTTCAGTAAAACGCTTATGGCAGAATTTGTTGTGAACAGAACCGCCACAGTGGGTTCTTTATGTGAATGCGTGAAGTTTTAAATGTCGGCTAAATGCTCCGTGGGTCCGGCACCGGCCTGGCGCCGTGGTGTCGTGTTCTAGGACTGAGAGGGAGTCGGTGCTGGTTCTGAGCTGTCACCAGCCATGAGTGAAGGGGGAATAAGAAACACTCTTCCACAGCACGGACGCTTTCATCCGGGGGCTTTTGCCCGCGGAATTTAACCCCCAACCCTCGGCTGCGTCAGGACACGACCACAGCAGAGGCCTTTCATGCAGAGAAATAAATCCTACATTTTCTATCTTTTATTTGGCATTTTTCCTATTTCAGCGTCCGCTGAATTACGGCGCGCGCCCTGAGAAGGTCACGCAGGCCTGAGGACTTGGAAACATTTTGAAGACCTATTATGAAACATTAAACAACCCAATAAAATAAGATCCAAACAAAAGTCCTGGCAATTGACATTTTGTAGAAGCTAGGACCCGACGCCCGCTGCCGAGGAGAGCCGAAGGGAAAGACTCGGGTATTAAACCAAACTCCCACTTCATCATCTTTTACTGTTATTTTCATTTCGAGCCGACAAAGGAAACCATTCTTCAAGATTTCCAAGCAAAAAAAAAGCCCCAACGTCTGACTTTCGACTCAAAGCCTGATATGAAATGTCCAGCTCGCGGGCTCAGGGGGATTCCTCGGTGTGGAGGTTATATCATAAAAGATGTAGGAATAGAGGAGGCAATATCCCTCATTATAGAGACACGTTATAAAATCTACCCCCTCGTTAGGGGTGGGGGTCCGAGGTAAACGGGAGGCGGATTACCGCCTCCGCAGGTCCATCCTCCCGTTTCACCCACAAAGACCGCGCGCCTTTTTCTGCAATTATAACTAATAAATCCTCAGGAGGAGCGACGCTAATATCCCATCAAACCGCAACTAAGTGCGCCGAAGCGCCTTTGGACTCAGAGCTGTGGGGGTTGACGCGCCTGGTTCCCTGGTTGGACTGGACTTTTCGGTACCCCAGACGATCCGAGGCGCCTGCCACCGGGCTGACCGGGTATTCGGCTAGAACGGCGTTAATTACGGGGCTAATCGCCTCCTAACGAGCGAAGAAGAAATAAAGACCCCCAAAAAGTGTCGCTCAGCCCCTCCAGTGAGGGAGGCCGGGTTCAGAAGCCCAGAAGACACAAACGGAGAGAAAGAGAAAATATTACAGAGAATAAATTTACTGTGAATGAAAGGCCGGAGGAAAACAGGAACCGTCAGATATGAGAGGAGCCACCCGCGCGCGGCCGTGACGCACGGAGGACAAACACCGACGCTCAATATTCACCGTCTCATCAGAACCTGCGTGAATGCGGCTCAGCCACAATGGTCGCTGTTATCTGGAGCAGGTGGTCCCGTAATGGTGGAGGGGGGGGGGATTCAGACGAGATGAATCTTCTGTTTTACCGTCATGATCAAGAAGAGCCAGAAATACAAACACATACGAACACACAGACACACACTTCTATCTCAGGAACACACACACACGGACACACACACACACACACACACACACACACACTTCTATCTCAGGAACACACACACACGGACACACACACACACACGCAAACACACACACACTTCTATCTCAGGAACACACACACACGGACACACACACACACACGCAAACACACACACACACACACTTCTATCTCAGGAACACGCACACACACGCACACACACGCACACACGCACACAGCACTACACGACTGAAGGAAATGGGCTAAAACATAATGGACTACTGTACCTGTCAATCCACTCTCTCTACCCAGAAGTCTCTCTGATTAAAAACTCCTTCTGGTTGGGGTCTCGGCTGGAGCCTTCAGTTCTAACATCAGGCGTCCAGAACCACAAACACTTCACACACTTATTAAACAGGAATGTTTGGACCTCTATGAGGGGACGGTATTGAACCAAATGGGCCTGAACTTCAAACACCAGCAGTACCGTCCTGAGATCCGCACTCAGACCCTCAGCTGTAGTCTTTGGGGACCCGGCCACCATGAAGCCCAACACCCCCGGACCACGGAAGGAAAGAGGCAGTAAAAGTTGAACCCGGGTCAGACCTGATGGTCCACCTCACACCGACTCTCCCACATCTGTACGGATGTTGGTTCTGTCTGATTCTAAAGGCTTTCTTACTAAAAGCTCTCAGCTCTGCTCCCCCCCCCCCCCCCCCCCCCCCCCCCCCCCCCCCCCCCCCCCCCCCCAACCCCCCACCCCCCCTCCGAGGTGTTTTGGTTGTTTTTTGCTTTTCCTGTCTTTCTCTGGGCTCTGATCCCCGCTGGCCTCTCTCTCAGAATATGGGCAGCGGAAATTGAACCCTAAAGTCATTCACAAGTTTTGGTGCTGCCAATAAAACCATAAACCTGCTTTTGTCGCCCCCCCCCCCTCCTCGGGGAAACAGGAAGCTCCAACTACCCTGCGTTTAAAGCCCATTCTGCAACTTTCTCCTCCTGGCTCCTTCTACATTTACCGTCCTCCCCTCCCGGAGGAGCGGCGACACCGACACGCACCTTTAGACGGATAACCGTATCAAACGGTAGCCGGTCTAGCCGTTCCTCACCTTGCGGCCTCATCCAGGGGAAGAGCTGCGTCGGTGAGGGGCTCTGCTCGGTTCCCTCCGCGTCCTCGCCGCTGATCCCTTGCGCTCCGCCCAGCTTACAGTCGCTGTACTGGACCAGGTCCGCGTCCTGGGCCCCGAAAAGCGTCTGCCGCTGCAGGGCGTCGTATCCGTAGAAGTTCCCCGGCTCGGCGTGGCACGTGACCGCACAGGGGCTCTGCTGGTACGGGTTGCTGGGCAGCGTGGAGGCGCTGTGGTGGTAGAAGTCCTGGATCTGCGGAGCGTGCTGGAAGGTGGCGCCGGAGCCGGGGCCGTACACCACAGTGGGCCGGCTGCCCGCCAGGTCCTGCGCGAAGCCGCATTCGTAGTAGTTCGGACGTAACGAGTCCCCGCTTTTATATTTGGAGAAGAGCGAGTTAACAAAGTATGAGCTCATTTTTCTGTTGTTGTTTATTGTTGTTTCAGTTTGTGTTCGGCTCGGCGGAGTCACTTCAAAGAGCGACCGGAGGCTTTGAATTTCTTTTTCCTGCTCCTGTCGTGCGGTTTGAGGCAGCGGCACACCGACACGCACAGACGGACGGAGGGGAGGGAGAGAGAGAGAGCGGTGCAGGTCTGCCGCCGATGTCGGTGACCGTTGTTGTGGTGTTTCCCTTCACGGCCACAGACGAGCGGTATGCGTGGTGTCAGCCAGACAGTAAAGTAACAGCCACAGCCACCACAACAAGGCTGACAACAATCACACAGATTCCATAAAATCTCCAGCGAAGAAGAAGAAAAAGAAGTGGAGGAAGAAGAGGCAGAAGTAGAGAAGGAAGGGCTCGTGCGCATCACAATTCCGGTGTTAGCGCTGTAAGCGAGAGCCCTGTCGCGCTCTCAAACGGGTTTTCCGTGATTTACTCCTCTGCAAATGAGTTGTTTCATATTTTTTCTCCCTCCCTCCATCTCTCTCTCTCCCCCTCTCTCTCTCTCTCTGGGGCTCTCTCTCGCTCGCGCTCTTTTCCGTCTTTCGCTCTCTCCTTGCGCCCCCGGTGTGTGTGTGTGTGTGTGTGTGTGTTTCGTTTTCAGGGATAATTTGCATCTATTATCAGCTCTTCATCCCATTGGCTTTTTCCACGCTCATACACACACGCACGAGCGTACGCGCGCGCTCACACAACCATGAGGTCCATTACACTTTTTCTTTTGCTCTTAGACCGGCAAGCGCACGTAAGCCAAGATGATAGTCTCTCGGTACCAGCAGCTCTGCGCGCCTGTGATAATGCAAAGGGAGTGAGAGAATGAGGAAAAAGAGGAGAGAAGAAGAGGAGGAGGCGCGGATGAAGGAGAATGGTTGCCGTATGAAGCTGAGGGAGAGGGGGATGAGAATTCTACCGCTTTGGATTTGCATCTGATCATAAGCACACGTATAAGCACGTATAACACACACACACACACACACACACACACACACACACACACACACACACACACACACACACACACACTAACTATTCTTCCATCCAACCAACCAAGAGAAGAAGACATTTTTTTTTTTAACTCCAACGCTCAGAGTGAGGTTGATGGGTGCAGGTGGGCGTGATGGCGGTGGGGTGAGGGTGATGGGGTATTGGATCGTTGAGAGCATCTCTCTCATTAATTGCTCTTTCTCATTTTCTATCCCTCAATCTTTAGGGGAGAGCGCGCGGCTGCATGGGAGCGAGGAGAATGAGGCCTGGAAATGTCAGGGAGCCTGGTCGAGAGAGCATATCCCACACTGAGGAGAGAGAGCGCAGGGCTCGCGCTTCCTAATTGGTATTGGTTTAACAAGTACTAGCCTATAAATGTAATTGAGGTTTGAAAACAAGTTCTCTCAGCCTTTATTGTCCTCCATTCCAGTTTGACTGCCGCTGGTAATCAGGAAATAGAAGAGCCCGGCCCCTGCATGCTGCTGGGCCCGACTTTAAAGATATGACGGTCATACCGCGGAGGAGCGGCGGAAGTGATGGACTAGGGGGAAGTGGCCGTAAATGCTTGAAGAAACTGTAAAGCTCCATAAAGCAGAGGGGCAGCGTTTGCTTGTTTACGTCCTTGCGGCCCTTTAGGCCAGCGGAGGCCGTAAACGCCTCACCCACGGACGTCGTTTAAGTGACATCACGGCAGTGTTCGTGGAAGGTGTAGAAGAAGAAGGTCCGCCTCCAAGACGGATGAGTGGGAAAAGGTTCTAGTGGACTGGGCCTTGTTTGTGTAATATGTAACATGGCTAAAAGTTCATCTGGTTAACAGAAAATACGTTGTTTTTTTCCCTCCTCTACTTTTGAACATTTCACTCAAAAGTTCTGACTTCTATCACATTCCACGCAGCACCCCTACTTTGGACCTTTGCACCTGATAAGATGTGGTTCATAAATGACTGCGTGTACCACTGGACGTCTTTGCCTCTACAGTGTTCCCACACGAGCCAAACAAATAAAAATTGTCATTATTCCAGTGGAATGGTTTTCATGAAAGAGTACGAGAAACCCAAAGAATCCGGGTTCGGTGAAGAAACTGATTATAGGTGTGGATTTTTCTTTTTTTCAATATAACATCCAGAATATTTTAGATATAAACGCATGAAATAGTATGCGTGGAATTTCCTGGACTAAACACCTGTAAATGTTGTTCATCTGCAGCAGAGAAAATACCTTGAACCGGATTTGAGTAAATGGTTGGTTCTGCACAGACATAAACACGATCCTGTAAAGGAAACTGGATCAGTATCTGTGGACATAAAGACGCGTTTGTACCCGGAGGTAAATCCTTCTGACACACAGCACACAAGCCCTCTTACGCCGTACGGAACCACAGACCCACTGACTCCACCGGGCTGAGAATGTAGCACAGAAATAAGGCTGCATCATGTCTGCAGGTCCAAATCTTTGTTTTCTGTCGCTTCAAAGTCAGAATAAAACGGGTCGGCTTTCACCTCGGCTCTTTTTAAGAGGAGAGGCTGAAACGGCTGGTTTCCTGCTCTTAAAGGAGCTTATAAACGTGTCCAACACAAACACCAGCAGAGCCTGAACGGAGGCTCCTTTCATCGGTGGAGCAAGAGCGCCCTCAAGTGGTGGGAACCCGCGGGGTCACCGGGAGAGAGTCGGCGCGTATAACGGCGTTTTACGGCTGCATTAAGCGGCACGTGAAGCTACATAAGCTCCTTTTAAATAAAGCTGCGAGTTGTAATTAGGAGCCAGATGTGATGGTTGACATGGGATTATGGGAGAATAAGGGAAGGAAGGGAAAAGGCAGGAAGAGCTGTCGATGTAAAGGTGGAATTACCCGGATGGATTTAAGGAGTTCCATGATTTTTATCCCAGTTAGGTTAAACTTTTAATTTAAGAATTAATATTGTCATAAGTGTGAAATAAAAACGCACAAAGCACAAGACGCAGAACGTAATTTTGTATTTATGTATATTTCCTTTCTGTTTAGAGTCAAAGCGAGCCTCTAGATTAACTCAACAAAAATACTTATCCAATAAATGTATAATATAATATTATGTATTATAATATAATATGGAAATATAATATAACATTTTATATTATAATATTATATAAAATAATATAACATAATATAATATAATACATAATATGATATGAAATATTATCATATTAAATTATATGACATTATAATGTAATATCATATAATATTGTATCGTTTAATATAATAAAATACAATTTAATATTATATAATATAATACATATGTATGATATTTAATTGTAATACAATAAAACACAATACAATACAATACTATACTATAAAATATAATATAGTACAATGTAAAATAATCTCATATAATACAATATAATATAATGTAATTTAATATAATACAATATAATACAATACAACACAACACAATACAATATAATATAATGTAATATAATATGATATAATATAACAAAATACAATTTAATATTATATAATATAATACATATATATAATATTTAATTGTAATACAATAAAACACAATACAATACAATATAATATAATGTAATATAATATAATACAATGTAATATAACATGATATAATTTAATATAATACAATATTATATAATATAATATAATATAATATAATATAATATAATATAATATAATATAATTTAATATAATGTAATTTAACATAATAAAATAAATTCAAATAAAATATAATAAAATACAATACAATAGAATAGAATACAATAGAATATATTATAATATACATGTTTTTTTGTTTATTTACTGTCAGTAATCTGTAGTGTGACGTGTTGAGAATATCAGTTATAGTCCATCAGAAAAACGTTGTTTCTCTGTACGTGTACGTGCGTCTGTGTGTGTGTGTGCGTGAGTGTTCGCGTGTATGTGTGTGTGTGAGTGAGGATCCACGTTGTTTAATTATCTGAGAATGTAGTCCAATCTTTATTTTGAAAGCCTGTGGAAACACGTTTGACGATCATAGCTGCTGAAGACATTTCGGAACATGCTGATCTAATAATGACAACTAGTGGGATCGATCTTAAACCGAAGCCTGCAGACAAATGTTCTGTTGGTGAACACCTTCTGTTTACTTCTCTGTATACACACACACACACACAGACACACACACAGACACAGACACACACATACAGACACACACACAGACACAGACACAGACACACACACAGACACACACAGACACACACAGACACACACACACACACACACACACACAGACACAGACACACACATTCAGACACACAGACACAGACACACACACACACACACACACAGACACAGACACACACATACAGACACACACACAGACACAGACACAGACACACACACAGACACACACACACACACACACACACACACACACACACACACACACACACACACACACACACACACACACACACACACACACACACACACACACACACAGACACA
>VRLP01009465.1:2500-12642 GCA_009660295.1 Lophius piscatorius
AGTCCAGCCCGGTGAGACGATGCCTGAATATCACTCTGACAACCGGCAGCTGTGAGGCTGTGAGGTTCTTCCCTCGGGGCGATCCACACACAGCGAGAGAGAGAGAGAGAGAGAGAGAACATCCGACGTGTGAAAGTTGATTAAAAACGCCGGTTTTAGAGAGTAAATCTAGGTAATGACGCCCCGTTAGACATAAATCCACTTCTTCTGTTTCCGCTTCTTGTAATCCCAGTCTTTCTGTCTTTATGGTTGCACACAGCAAAAGTACTGGATGTGTCGGAGGAGTTACCGTAGACGCTGAATGTTCCGGCCCGTCTGATGCCTCCTTCTCTGCTGTGACTCTTAACTCGGGTCACAGGAGGATAAGAGCGCCACACCTCATTGGCAGGAGCAACTGCATGTTAACCTGCCAGTAACAACATTTGAATCATGCAGTTTGGTTTGTTATGGGTACCAGAGGTTTGGAGTCTCACCTGCTATGCCTTCTGAGTCAGAAAACCAAACTATGAAAAGAACTCAGAGGGAGTTTACCTCCACCCAACGAGACACACCAGAACCTGGGTTTAGAAAACATTCCTGCAGATTGCTCCATGAAAGTCTGAGTGGCTGACAGCCTCTGAATCTACCGACATCTCCAACAAACTCTCTCACAATCTCTCAGATACTCTGTTGCTGCTCGTCTCCTGAGCCTTTCACTTCAGCACCTCTGTTCAGCCCTCTGAGCGCCCAGCTCTATCCCAGAGAGGAACATCAAATGTAGTTGTCGCAAAAAATGTGTTTCTTTAAGAGAGTTGAATTTCATCAAAAAAAAAAAAATATTTTGAAATATATATTCAAGCTAGGTTGTGTTAGTGACACCTACTGTTCATGTTGAGAATTGCATTCGTTAGCGTTCATAAAATCGATAAGGAGGATGTTTGTGCTGCATGGAACTACTGACACAAGCCGGACAGACGTGGGAGATTGTCATCAGTCAATAATATTAAAAAGACATTAAAGGACTCCTAAATGTCTGGTCAGAATCCCGGTCACGCTTTTCAAAGGGTTCATTTAGTTTTCTGCTTAACGAAGATAATATATAAACAAACATCAGGGTTGGGTGTGGCTTATCTGTACCAGAAGAAAAACCCAACAAACAAACAGACGTACAGAAAGGCAAACGCACAGGAGTGAAAACAAAACCTCCTTGTCCAGGTAAAAATACCTCCGATCCCTGATCAAAGTCTTCACAGACTTCAGGACGTTCAGTCTGAAGGTCCTGATGAGAGAGTAAACTACAGCACATCACCCCCGTCTTCATCACTTCCAGTTTTGTTGGACCTAGATGGTTCTGAGCTACTGGAGCGACTTCTCACACATGTTAGTCTGGATTCACTCAGATCATGGTGATCTTTAATATTTAAATCAGAAGCAGCTGGACCTCGTCTATTTCTTCTGATTTTGGTGCGTAATTTAAGCTCAAGTGACGTTTACATTCCAGAACCATTCCAGAACATTCCAGAACTCAAGTTAGAAGAAGTTAAAGTTCAAATGTTGGTTATTAAGGAGTTAAATGTTGGTTATTTAGGAGTTAAAATGTTATATTCATTCATTCACTCATCCATTCATCCATCCATTCATTCATTCATCCATCCATTCATCCATTCATTCATCCATTCATTCATTCACTCATCCATTCATTAATTCATTCACTCATCCATTCATTCATTAATTCATTCATCCATTCATCCATCCATCCATTCATTCATCCATCCATTCATCATTCATTCATTCATTCATTCATTCATCCATCCATCCATTCATTCATTCATCCATCCATTCATCCATTCATTCATCCATTCATTCATCCATTCATCCATCCATCCATTCATTCATTCATTCATTCATCCATCCATTCATCATTCATTCATCCATTCATTCATTCATTCATTCATCCATCCATCCATTCATTAATTCATTCATCCATTCATTCATTCATCCATCCATTCATTCATCCATCCATCCATTCATTCATTCATCCATCATTCATCCATTCATCCATTCATCCATTCATCCATCTATCCATTCATTCATCCATCCATCCATTCATTCATTCATCCATTCATCCATTCATTCATTCATCCATTCATTCATTCATCCATCATTCATCCATTCATCCATCCATTCATTCATTCATCCATCCATTCATCATTCATCCATTCATCCATCCATTCATCCATTCATTCATTCATTCATTCATGGCGGAGACCCCCAGCAGGTATCACCTGCTCAGTTGTCGACCTTCCAGAGGAACAGGAAGCATCGGGAGCGTTCATTCCCTCCAGGGAGACTTTGACATGTCGTCCACCTCCTGATCTCTCCGTCCGTTCAGATTTTAAATCATCGTTTGAGGTTTTCTAGAAATATGGAGGATTTAGGAGAAGTGCTGCTCTGGTATTGCTGCACCGTTACAGTTTATATAATTCAGAGTTATTTTAAGAAAACAAATATATAATATAATATAGAAGAGTCATCGTTAACCCACCAGAGGGAGAGAGCGGATTTGAACCTGTGACCTCCAGATGATAAAATAAAATACTGCTCACCCTGCATCCTTCTACTCTACCAGATCCTCGTCACCACCGCTCTAATTGTCTCATTAAAGAAGTCGTCAGTCATCTTGAGGGCAGAGGCTTCACACGTGGAAGAACCAACACAGAGAAGCACATAAACATTTATCTACATATAAGGACACAAACATATTCATTTACATTCACACAACACACGAACAAACTGATTAAAGATGCTCACATAGATCCTTAATCCACACAGGCAGCATACGCACAGAGCTCTCAGCTCAATTTACCACTGCAGGAGAGAGGGAGAGAGAGAGAGGGAGGGAGAGAGGGAGAGAGAGAGTGAGAGAGGGAGAGAGGGAGAGAGAGAGAGGGAGAGAGAGGGAGAGAGGGAGAGAGGGAGAGAGAGGGAGGGAGAGAGGGGGAGAGAGAGAGAGAGAGAGAGAGAGGGGGCTGGAGGGGAAAAAAACACACCGTTTTCCAGCTGATTAATTTTTCCAATTTCATCGAGACACAGCCGTAACCTGCTTCAATTAAAACACCACTCTGGAGACTGTGTGTGTGTGTGTGTGTGTGTGTGTGTGTGTGTGTGTGTGTGTGTGTGTGTGTGTGTGTGTGTGTGTCTGAGAGAGTTGATGGTTGCATTTTATTGAGTGGAAAATTGAATCAAATTGTTTCTTTCAAACAGTCTGTTCTCCTCTGCTCTTTCCTTTCGCTCCCTCCTCCTTTCTTTTCTTTGACTTCATGTTTTCCTTCTTCCTGTATTTGTGGAGAAAAGTAACGGGACCCAGAGTTTGCAGTGAAACTTCAACTCCTTCTTTGGTGGGGGTAATAACAATAAGTCGTTTTGAATAGTGACATCCCAATGTGGTTAATGCTGCCATTGTTCATTCCTTTGATGTTTCTTTGGGGAGGAGTTAGAAGCTCTGTTTGAAGAGTTCCGTTGATCCTTTGATGTTTATTTTGGGGAGGAGTTAGAAGCTCTGTTTGAAGAGTTCCGTTGATCCTTTGATGTTTATTTTGGGGAGGAGTTAGAAGCTCTGTTTGAAGAGTTCCTTTGATCCTTTGATGTTTATTTTGGGGAGGAGTCAGAAGCTCTGTTTGAAGAGTTCCTTTGATTCCTTTGGTGTTAGCTAAATATAGCTCTTTACTTTAAAGTGTTTTACTTTAATACTTCATATACCTTGTATATTTCATATTATACTCACTAGATGGAACATTTATACGAAAAATACGTTTTTTCTGGCAAAACTTGACATTTAATTGGAGGAGTTCAATCAGGGGTCTTTGCTTGTACGATGCAGGGGGTCGTGGGCCTTAAGGCCTTAACCTCTTTCTGTAACTGTGTTTCCCATGTTTGTGGATATTAGTGAAAAACACAAGGTTCATATTTTCACCATGAGAGAATTAAATACAGAATTGAGTTTAATATTTATCTTTTGGTTTAAGATGATTTCATGAATGTAGAAATGTTTCTCACAGTGAGTTGAACTCCCCTCTTTGGGCCCCTCAGAGGTCAGCCGCAGTTATTCCAGCTCTTCCCCTATTCCTTTGACCCACATTTCAAAATTCCCAGAGAAGCTCCTGTAGTCTGGGAATTCTCCGCTTTATGACTCCGTTCTGTTTTCTCAGTGTCACTCAAGTCATTTGTTTTTCTATGATTTATTGTTTTCCACTCTTCCTGTTTTTGGTCTCACTCCGTCCCTCCGTCCCTCCGTCCCTCCACAGACACCCCCGCTCTTCTGCCAGCTAGGCATACACTTCAAAATATTTGAAATAGCTATTCCATTAGAGTGGGTCGGATTACTTAAGACAAAGAAATACTCAAGGTAAAACAGTAAATGAAAAATACCAGTATAAATAGTTTAAATGTCATTTCCATCGTTCTAATTGTCCCAATTCATTTTATAATAATTACAATCTTTTTTTTATTTCCTTATTTTTTATTTACCTGAGCCGTATCCATCCACAACAGTGACCAGTGTCTCCACATCTCCTGGGAAAAGCCCTCCAGGATTCACACTGTTGTTGGCGGGGGTCTTCTCTGCATCTCATAATGACCTGATGGAACAAGAACTGATGACGGATGTCGGTGGGAGGGCTGAGCAGAGACAACGAGGCGCAAAATGAGGATTTTTTATTTAACAGCTTGATTCATTCAAGAGAAAAAAAAAATAGTTTACGTAAAGAATATCTTTAAAACCGATTTAATATCATATTCATATAAGACCTCCTTTGTGTCTGAGGTTCGTAGGTTAGATGATTTCTATCGTTCACAGAGTGTTTGGAGAAACTCATGGAGATACTAGAGGACAGCTTGAGGTAGCCGGGTATCCCACAGGCCGATGGGGGACAACAAGGACCAAGAGGTCATCCCTCTAGAGCAGAGGTCACGACCTTTCCAAGTCAACGTCACTTTCACGTGCAAAAGGGCTGAGATGGATCTACTGATCCGAAACACAAGACAATGAGGTTCACACACGTTTAAATGCCAAACCACGCCTCCTCTTTCATGCATTCTTATTTAAAAAGTCAAATAACGATTTTAATCGTGACAGTTTATGCTTCGTTAAGAATCCACATGAACCGAAGTACCACCACCGTCTCTTGAGATCAGCCTAGAGGAAAGAGACTCGAACTCATGAACGACTGCAGCAAACTTAGTTTGTATAAAGAGAGAAGATAGATATCAGACAGAGGCTCACAGAAAACCAAAAACTAGATGCTGTGTAGTTTCACTGAAGGGTCTGAAAAATAAAGACAAAGAAATGAGAAAAGAAACAAAAAGAGGGTGGGGAACTGTGCCGGGGCCACACCAGGAATGCGTATTGAGAATTCCAGAGAATGGCCTCCTGTCTGGTTCGGGGACACGGTTAGCCTGGACTAGAAGTTCGGTGGGCGCCACCATTGGGAGAACACAAACAACGCGCTATGGCGATCTTGGCGAGGAGAAAGAGGAGAAGGTGAAGGGGGAAAGGCCAGGGTGAGCAGTGGAAAGAGTTGGAGAGGGGAAGTTCCCCACACCTAGACCTCCGCCTGCCCACCCATCTGACCCCCAGAACCACTGCCCCCCACAGTCAGCCGACCGCAGGAGGTCAAAGATGCCACCGATGTCAAGATACTGAGTCCAGCTCCCTGACATTCTACCACCAACCTAACCTGGAGGGGAAGATTAGTCCAGACCCACAATCCAGGATGAAACATGGAACATCCTTCTTTCATCCCAGTCCCACCACCTCAATGGTAACGATGGTTGACAAGGAGCAGAAGAGGGCCGTGATAGATGTAGCAACCCTAGCTGAGAGTAACATCAGGGGGGAGGAGCCTGAGCAGATCAGGACACAGCAGTGGCTGGAGGAACATTAGGACCAGATGTGGAAAAGCCAAAGTGGTCCCAGTGGTGGTAGGAGCATTAGGGGCTGTGACCTCACAACTGGAGATTCCAGGTACAACATCTGAAGTCTCTGTCCAGAAGCTCCCAGACTCAAATCTTATTTGTCTAGCACCTTTAAAAACAAACTTAAAAACTGCTCTCCAGGATAAAACCGTGGGATTAAGGACACCCGTCTGTACTTGTAACCGTTTCTCCTGTTCCTGGGTCTGGGGGTTCTTCAAAATGGAGATGTACTAACAAGAAGAAAGATGATTCTAATGTATTTGTAATTGTTGACTGGATTCTAATGAGACATAGATCGGTGTATCATCGGCATAAGAAAGATACTGGACTGTGTGTTTCCTCATATGAGCCAGTGGTAGCATGTATATGTTAAACGGTAAGGGGCCTAGGATGTAGCCCTGAGGGACACCACATGTCATGGAGGGGAAGTCCTATTTGATGAGTGGATTCATTGTAAACCGTCCCTCTAATGCCCACCCACTTCTCCAAGGCGATCCAGTGGATTTCACAATCTACCGTATCTAAAGCAGATCTCCGATCCATCAGAATTCAAACAGAACCATCACCAGCATCATCAGTCCCTTCAGTGACGGGGTCTGTGCTGAGACAAAGACGAAGACCTGATGGAACTGAATCCAACATATAATAATAGTCATAAAAGACATCAGCTGTCAGTCACATATTTCTCTAAAACCTTTGAAGGAGCGGCGGCCCAGATGGGTCTAAAATGATTAAGATCGGTTGGATCCAGGCTCGGTTCTGCTCGAGGACGGAACACAGCCAGAGGACAAAGCGCTGCTCATGATAAATGATTAATAATCGATATACCAACAGGACCAGAACCAGAAGAAGATGGCCTCAGTTTGGCTCTTCTTCAGATTTTACAAACATATTAGTTTAATGTCTATTATATTGTCTGATAAATTAAACAAAAGCTTTTTTATTTTCTTTCTTAAAGTGAAAAGAAGGGAATGAAATGTTGAGGACAGGAAACATTTCATACTAAAAAACTTTCTTTTAAATGCTAGAACTTCTTATCTTTATTTATGACACAGAACATACACGCGAAAATATTTCTCTGTATTTGACCCAACCCACGGGAGCAGTGGGCGGAGCCTGTGAAGAGCCAGGTGAGTATTTTGGGGTTCGGGGTCTTACTCCGGGACCCTCTGACATGCAGACCACCGGCATCGACTCCAGGAAACACAAGAATCTCTGCTTTAGATCCGTTTCTGTCTGAAACGTTTATTTGATGAGTCAGAATGAATCTCCCTCGGATCTCAGCTAGAACTCCAGGGTCCAACATGTGGCCAAGGTTTCAGTTCTGTTCTAGAACATCCGCTTGTTCTACTCTTTGTCACGTCAGCTAACTCTAACTTAGCGTCTTAGCTTTGGGTTTCTTCTTCGTCATTTTATGACGTGACCCGGTTTCTCCCGACGCCATGACGTCTGTAGGCGCTCCTTCATGTCTGTCCTAGATCTGCCCACCTTCTACCCTCCATACATCTCAGAGTGTTTTCCACTGGTACCAGAACCAGAACAGAATGAGAAAAAGAAGTTGTAGTACTTCCTGTTCCTCCTGTAATAACCCCAGCAGGACCAGAACTTGTTCTGGGGGTCCTGCCATCGTTTTCCTTTTTG
Organism: Lophius piscatorius; assembly: GCA_009660295.1. Lineage (NCBI taxonomy): Eukaryota > Metazoa > Chordata > Actinopteri > Lophiiformes > Lophiidae > Lophius > Lophius piscatorius. The sequence continues at coordinate 10,094 of VRLP01009465.1, forward strand.
TACGAGGATGTCTGGCGGCCCGGTCGCTCCTGAGGAGAAGGTTTAATCTGGTGAGGGTCTCACCTGTGTGTGTGTGGTAGAGGGCGAGGTCCGTTTCCCAAGCCGTAAAAGCTGCAGAGGAAGTTGCCGTTTGCTCCCACGCCCACAGACCCGCCGCCCCCCATTCATTCCTCGTCACCATCCTGCGTTACTTCACCTCCTTCCATTTTCCTCCCTCCCTCCCTCCTCTGCGTGGCGTGCGATCCAGCCATCCATCCATCCTGTCCTCCTCCGCAGGGATCCCTCCCCCTCCGCCCCCTGCTCTTCCTCCCTTTCCCTCAGCTTGACCCGCTGACCTGAACCAAACAGACAAACATTTGTGCAGCGAAGGCAACAATCACGTTTGGTGTCGAAGCGGCGGCCCGACGGCAGACGGGCCGTGTCGGTGAAATAACTTCTGTCTGTCTGTTATTCTTCAGACATCACCGCCATAAGTTCAAAAAATATAATGTTTGTTCTCCGGGCCAGAGTCGAAGCGCTGAGACGTCATGGAAGGAGTAATCCATTACATTTCATTACATGCTGTATTTGTTACATGTTCACATGTCTTGGTCGTATATTGACGATAATTTGCTTTAATTAAGCGCTGCCTCTGATTGAAGGAGTGTTTCTGGAAGCGCCGTAGAACAAATACTTTTTACTTTACTCTCACAGAGATTATAAAGTCAGCAGCAGAATAAACGCTAAACTTAGACACGCGTGAAAATATAAGTACAGAATAAGGGTTTTAATGAAGTAAGGACGATCCAACACGAACCGGAACTACGCTGTCGTCCCCGACAGCAAGGGTACGGCCCCGAAAAGCCCCCAATCCGCCGCGTTGTACAAGAGATTCAAAGCAGAAGAGTATCCCCCCCCCCCGTCTGAGTAAAATATGAACTATCCCAGTTCTCACTGATATAAACCTATAATCATATATAATCAACCAGATTTAGATTATAGGTGGAGAAACTCTGACCTGAAAACTTTTGGCCATAAACCTCCCCCTAGTGTCGGAAATGTACATCCAACCCTTCCCGAAAATCAATCCAGTTCTTCCTCGCACTAAGGTCTGTTTGAGGATACAATTTTAAAATGAAGAAATATTCTTCATTCTTAAAAGTAATAAATATTAAAGAGGTAGGGGACTACTTTGAAAAGTAGTGCAGCAGTGCATAAGACAACAAGCTCCGTGAACGGATCTCAACCCGACCTTCAGACTTCCTGTTTAATTGTTTAAACCTACAAACGTCCCTGAGTTCTAGCAGGAGGGTCTTCATCATGTTTGGACTTTAAGACACAAAAGCAGCAGATCTAAATGATCAGAGACTCAGAACCATGTCTTCATGGAGCATAAACACACCCGGACCTCTGGTTCTGGTAAAACCCTCCAGTCAGATATGTTTGTTTCTTTGTTTGTAATAATATATGAATAATTATAATCTGTATTTATCACCATTTGAAAATGGATCCGGTCCCAGTCTGGAGAAGAGGTTATTATATTAAGGGTCCATCCAACCTTCATGAGGGTTTTGACTCTTTTCCAATAAAGCTCTCCGGTTGTCCCTGTCCTCCAGGCTTCTAACTGGTGTCGGGTCTGTCGGCGTAGAATCAGGCCCATTACCATAATGATGTAGTTATGATATGAGCTAATGGCTGTAGCTCAGCCGCAAGGTTGGCGGGCGGGAGGTTCGACACCAGCAGTCTATTCGTCATAAGGTCCTTGAGCGGGACCCTGAACCCTAATATGTCCCTGGGCGCTTCACAGGCTCCGCCCACTACAGAAAAATAATAGATAGAAAAATACGGAGAGATGATTTTCTACTGCACAACTGTATGTGATCATAAAGGTTACATTATAATTATTAATAATATACTCATACAACGATGAAGAACCAGAAGACCACCCTCTTAGGTAGCAGCACCAACGCCTGCCGACACGTCTGATATGTTTATAAACATAGAACAATCTAGATGTCACAGTGTCGCTCCGATTACAGAACATCATGGATTCAGAATCTTTTTCTTCACTTTAGCCACTTCCTGCTTCTAGCTACCACCACGTAACCATCATCAAAACCTCACTTCCTGTCTGGCCTCAGGTTTACACAAACTTCGGATTCACCTCCGTTACTGCCGCCGTCTCAATCAGGAGGTCGACAGTCTTTGCAGGACACATGCCGAAGGGTCCTTGAGCAAGACCCTGAACCCCAGTCTTCTCCCTGGGCTTCGTAGCCCACCGCCCCTCAGAGACGGCGGCCGAATCTGAAGAGCAAAGGTTCCATTTTTACCGCCACTAACCGGCTGAACGTAAAAGATTCACTCCTCGCCAGTTTTCACGCTTATTCTCGCTTTAATGCTTGTCAGAGTACGAGTGTGTGTTCATGAGTGTGTGTTCACGAGTGTGTGTTCATGAGTGTGTGTTCACGAGTGTGTGTTCACGAGTGTGTGTTCATGAGTGTGTGTTCACGAGTGTGTGTTCACGAGTGTGTGTTCATGAGTGTGTGTTCACGAGTGTGTGTTCACGAGTG
>VRLP01009466.1:0-12636 GCA_009660295.1 Lophius piscatorius
TTAATCTTTACAAAAGTTCTACACGCAGGATTTAATCTTTACAAAAGTTCTACACGCAGGATTTAATCTTTACAAAAGTTCTACACGCAGGTTTTAATCTTTAAAAAAGTTCTACACGCAGGATTTAATCTTTCCAAAAGTTCTACACGCAGGATTTAATCTTTCCAAAAGTTCTATATGCAGGATTTAATCTTTCCAAAAGTTCTACACGCAGGATTTAATCTTTACAAAAGTTCTACACGCAGGATTTAATCTTTACAAAAGTTCTACACGCAGGATTTAATCTTTACAAAAGTTCTACACGCAGGATTTAATTGTTTTATTATTGTTTCCGCGTCTTATTTTGAAAGTTTTACATTTCCTGTCTGACTGTTTTCACCTGTGTCTCATTATCTCATCCTTTCTTTTATATATTACTCCTGTTTTTGTTGCTCCAGCCTTTTTACTAGTGTTCTCAGAGTATTTTATACTTCCTGTAGACTGATGAGCCATAACATTATAACCACAGGCTATAAAAACATTGATGATCTTAACCATGGGGTCAGGCGGGGTCAGACCTGTCAGCGGCCCAGATATAAAGATATAAAGATATAAAGAAAGTTTTCCCGATCTTTTGACTCCGATTCTTGTTGGTTTTGCTGCTTTTGGACTTCCTGGGTACCAGACTTGTTCTTCCTGCATTTCTGACTCTTTTTCTTTTTTCGCCCATCTGGAAACTGTTTATAGCGTTTGGACTGTTTGAAAGTTTTGACCCCTCCTGATATTCTTTGTGAATAAATATCCTATTTAATCCCAGAGGTCAAAGGCTACAGAACCCGGACCTCAAGACACTTGAACCGAGGTATGTGAATCTGCGGCTGGGTTTTATCTCGGACTCAGCCAAACCCGAGCCGCCCGGTCCAACACTGACCTGTAAATGAGCACGATGATGAGGACGATGAGGGCTACAATGGATGCCCCGACCCCGACGCCAATCTGGGCCTCCAGGGGGAAGGTGGACAGGCTGAGGTTGTCATACTGGACCTTACCAAGGGAGAAGTTCAGGTTGCCCATTTGGACCTGGAAGAAACCAGACTCTTTACTGACAGCAGTGTTCTCGACAGAAGTTCTGACGGTTCCTCTCAGGTGCCGGTAGCGTTTTATTTCAGAAGTGGACTCACGGTGAATTCAGGCAGATTGTCGGATCCCTCTCGCTTCTTGCCGTTTGGTACCGGTGCTGGCTGCTGAGGCGGCGGCTCACAGTACAGATGGTTTCTGGTCAGGGTCTTGACAGCACACACACCCTCTCCGACCAGAACCACCACCTCGTCCTTAGTGATGGCCAGGTCCAGGTTTTCCCCCTGACAGCAGAGATGGAGGCTCTGGTCATTCACTAATATCTGTGCGCTCAGAACATCATGATACTGGATCAGACTTTTATTTTCTACTTTGGACTGACTGAACTAAAAACTGGTTACCGCTTTAGGAACCAAAGCAACGACAGACTGTGAAAGACGTTAGCATGTGTCAGGACTGTTAGCATGATTCTGTTAGCCTTTAGCTAGAAGCTCAGTGGAGCCAAGAACCCTACTGACTGACCGTGGATTAAATACAGATTAATAAATTCTCCGGCCTCAATGAGCTGCTTCAACAAATGCGTTTGTATAAAATCTAGTTGTGGTTGGCTGCTTCAGAGAACCTCCTGCCCTCTGACCTCCAGCTGGATGAAGCTGCCAGGGTTGTAGCGGTAGGCCTTCAGGGGGTCCTGCTGGTTCAGCGGCCGCAGGACAGGGTTGGGTTCATAGCTGAAGGTCTGCGGGTTCAGACTGCCGAAGTCAAAGTGCAGGTTGTCCAGCAGAAACTCCACGGTGACCTTTGACCCCCATATGGAGGAGTCGACCGTAGGAGAACGACACAGGAGGAGGGTGGAGGAATTCAGCTCGCAGCGCTCCATGAACTGATGAGGAGGCGGGAGCAGAGAAAACGTTTAGGGACAGAAGGAACTACACACACACACACACTCTTATCAACACACTCACTCTCAGACACACTCTCATTAACACACACACACAAACTCACATTCACACACAGAAGGCCCCCCCACACACACACACACAGAACCCCCCCCCCCCACACACACACACACACACACACACTCTCTCATTAACACACACAAACTCATTTTCTCACACTCACACACAGAACCCCCCCACACACACCTGTTTGACAGCACAGAGGGGGTCTCCAGGACACACGGGGTCAGGAACCATCCTAGCTGATCTTCTTAAACTCTTCTTGCTGTACTCCCTCTGAGCTCCACTACTCCTCTTCCTCCTCCTTCGCTTCTTCCTCTTATTCTGGCTGATGGAGTGGAACGGAGAGACGGTCACCATCATCCGGGGCTCCTGCACCACGTTCAGGTTGTGTCCCGACACGAAGATCAGCCGCCCGCCACTGGACACACAGAACATTTCAAACAACTTCAGTTTCTGCCCTCAACAGAACTTGGGTTTGGGACCAGAGATGAAGGTCAGAGGTCTGGACTCACTGCAGGAAGCTCTTAGCTGGCGTGGCGTAGGTGAGGTTGGGGTTGTGGGTGTAGTGGTAGGCCGTGGAGTGGAGGTGGCGCTGGCCGCTGCCGTAATGGAGCGTGACCCGTTGATCTCCTGTCTTATTACTGCTGCCCGTCACACACTGGAGACTGGACCTCTGCACCTCTGACACACTGAGGAGGAGGAGGAGAACCATTAGTGAAGGAGGTGACACCGTTCCTGAGCCCACAGTCAAACACCTTCTCCACAGAGGAGAAGTTCAACAACAGACATCAACCAAAAACACAGAGTGTGTGTGTTAATGTGAGCGTGTGTGTTAGTGTGTACGTGTATATGTGTGTGTTAATGTGAGCGTGTGTTAGTGTGTACGTGTATATATGTGTGTGTATATATGTGTGTGTTAGTGTGAGCGTGTGTGTGAGAGTGTGTGTTAGTGTGTATGTGTATATATGTGTGTGTATATATGTGTGTGTTAGTGTGAGCGTGTGTGTGAGAGTGTGTGTTAGTGTGTACGTGTATATATGTGTGTGTTAGTGTGAGCGTGTGTGTGAGAGTGTGTGTTAGTGTGTACGTGTATATATGTGTGTGTATATATGTGTGTGTTAGTGTGAGCGTGTGTGTGAGAGTGTGTGTTAGTGTGTACGTGTATATATGTGTGTGTTAGTGTGAGCGTGTGTGTGAGAGTGTGTGTTAGTGTGTACGTGTATATATGTGTGTGTTAGTGTGAGCGTGTGTGTGCGTGTGTGGGGTTCTGTGTGTGTACGTGTATATATATATATGTGTGTGTGTGTGTGTGTGTGTAGGGTTATGTGTGTGTATGAATGTGTGTGTGTTAGTGTGCTGGGTTCTGTGTGTGTGTGTATATATGTGTCTATGTGTGTGCGTGTGAGGGGTTCTGTGTGTGTATGAATGTGTATTTGTGTGTGTGTGTGTGTGTGTGTGTGTGTGTGTGTGTGTGTGTCTTACATGGTACAGGACACCCCTCCCACAGTGACGGTGAGGTCGGTGGGACGTCCTGTCAGCAGGTTTCGGCCGGTGATTGTCAGAGACGTTCCTCCAGCTTTGGGTCCCCTCTCAGGAGACACCCCCATCACAAACGGGTCCTGGGGGGGGGGGGATGCAGACATCAGCTTCACCTTAACTGATCTCACATCAGCCACTTTGACACAACCTTCTGAAGGCGGGACTGTAGAGCCTTTATTGAGCACCTCATCATTCTGTATTAACGCCACAGAGGCGGGGTCAATGAGGGGTCGTCGTAGTTCTGCCTCGTAGTGTCCAGTGGGAGCAGTACCAGCACAGAACCAACAGCGGTAGCAGTTTATCGTGTTGAACAGTGAACTGGACTTCCAGATCATTAGAGGAGTTCTGCATCACAGAGCAGCGCCACCGTCTGGTGTGACGTCATGCCTGCATCTCGTGTGCGGCTCAGATTGTGAGATTACACATCACATCTACACAGATCCATTTAAACGGATCCATTCTTTCTCTGAACCTCAGAACTTCCACTGCGTCTATACAGAACATAGGGGCGGAGTAAGAGGCGGACCGGACCCGGCTTGAAGAGGTTGAGTGAAAGAGTCGAGTGACCGTGTGAAAAGACGGGGGCGGTGTTATTTTGAAAACATGCTATGCGTGTAAAACAACAAGAAAACAGAACCGTCAGCAGGTCGGGGAACCCGAGTGTGAGATATCCTTCAGGCTTATTTAAGCTGAGCTTTACAGAGTAAACAAGACTTTATCTTTTGAGCAGACGTGGAGGTGAGCCGCCATGAACCCGCTGTGGTAAAGGATTTATTCTTTAAAGGGTTCTTTCAGTCCCGTGTCTGACCCTGACCTGTCTGACGGGTGGACATATGTCCAGATTTAGGTCTGCGGTCCACTTCTCAAACACCTTGTCCGCCGGCACAGCCTTGTGGCGGACGCTCATTTGTCCCCCCCCCAATAATATCATGAAGGTCTTTTGGTCAAAAATAATGTACTATTTGATTTTATCTGTAACGTTAGTCTTACTCAGCTGTAAACGTTTGGATGTCGGGTCATTCTGGCCCTCAGGACAACATTCATCAACAATAACGAGCCCTGATGTCACAAACCTGGTAGCTGAATGTCTGGCTGGACAGACCCAACTCTCCTCTGTTCACCTTGACAGACACGTGGCCCACCTTCTCCCCTCCACTGGCTTTGGTCCGGCACACAATCCTGAAACACCGGCGTCATTTTTAGGGGAGCTGCTCCACGTAAGACTTAATCAAGTGTGTCTCCTGACAGTGGACAACGTTACTAGTGTTTGACAGTACTGAGCTTTCAGTCGTCCCTGCGGACCATCGCCGTTAGAACCCATGAAAGGAAAGAGGGAGAACCTCTGAGTGGTGAGTCGGTACCTGGATGAGACCTCGTAGAGGCTGGGGACGACGCTGCAGAGAACCCCGGCTACCGTCACAGACTGGAGAATGTCCTCGGGCTTCTGGCCCAGGTTGGAACCGGAGATGGTCACCAGGGTTCCTCCCTCCAACAGGCCGGAGAGCGGCTCAATCTGCGGGGAGGCAGGAGGAGCGTTATGTTGAAAGGATCCTTCTATTAACGGGTGGAGAAGTGGATACTGAAAGCCTCTGCATCAGCAAAGAGGTTAAAGGTCAGCACTCACAGAGTGGATAACGGGGGCCGGGCACGTCTGCTGCACGGGTTCGCCGCACGAGTCCGAGTACAGGCAGCTGGCGCGGGAGCCACCGCACCAAACGCAGCCGTATTTGTGGTCAGCGGTGTGGCAGCGGCTGCAGTCGGAGCGGCCCACCGAGCAGTTGTACAGCGTCACTACGGGCAGATCAAAGATCAGTCATCCATCAGTCATCCATCAGTCATCCATCAGTCATCCATCAGTCATCCATCAGTCAGCGATCAGTCATCGATCAGTCATCCATCAGTCATCCATCAGTCATCGATCAGTCATCGGACAGTCATCGGACAGTCAGCGGACAGTCAGCGGACAGTCAGCGATCAGTCATCGATCAGTCATCGATCAGTCATCCATCAGTCATCGATCAGTCATCCATCAGTCATCGGACAGTCATCGGACAGTCAGCGGACAGTCAGCGGACAGTCAGCGGACAGTCAGCGGACAGTCAGCGATCAGTCATCGATCAGTCATCGATCAGTCATCCATCAGTCATCGATCAGTCATCGATCAGTCAGCGGACAGTCAGCGGACAGTCAGCGGACAGTCAGCGATCAGTCAGCGATCAGTCATCGATCAGTCAGCGGACAGTCATCGATCAGTCAGCGGACAGTCAGCGGACAGTCAGCGGACAGTCAGCGGACAGTCAGCGATCAGTCAGCGGACAGTCAGCGGACAGTCATCGATCAGTCAGCGGACAGTCATCGATCAGTCATCGATCAGTCAGCGGACAGTCAGCGGACAGTCAGCGGACAGTCAGCGATCAGTCAGCGATCAGTCAGCGGACAGTCAGCGGACAGTCATCGATCAGTCAGCGGACAGTCAGCGGACAGTCAGCGGACAGTCAGCGGACAGTCAGCGGACAGTCAGCGGACAGTCAGCGGACAGTCAGATCAGTCAGCGGACAGTCAGAATTCAGTCATCGATCAGCCAAAGATCAGTCATCGATCAGCCAAAGATCAGTCAGAGATCAGTCAGAGATCAGTCAGAGATCAGTCAGAGATCAGTCATCGATCAGTCAGCGGACAGTCAGCGGACAGTCAGCGGACAGTCAGATCAGTCAGCGGACAGTCAGAATTCAGTCATCGATCAGCCAAAGATCAGTCAGAGATCAGTCAGCGGACAGTCAGCGGACAGTCAGAATTCAGTCAGAGATCAGCCAGAGATCAGCGGACAGTCAAGAGTTTTTACTTTGTGTTTGGATAAAACATGAATCAGAATCACTTCTGGCTCTGAACCTCACCGTAGAGATCATGAGAGCTGTCCACATGGAACGTGTCCCTCCTCTTCACGTAGACCATGGCGTTGTATTCGTCCATTGGAGCGGAGTACGAGTACTGAACAAACAACAACCACCGCATTAACACGGATGCAATTCAGCTGAAAACACATTCCCATGCCTTATCACAAGATCTTTTATTTCTTCAGTGTCACCAGAGGAAACAGAACCTACGCTCAAAATGACTTTAAGTGAAGGGGATGACAAAACAGCGGTCCTGAGACGAACATCTCAGTACTCCTGAGACGAACATCTCAGTACCTCTGAGAAGAACATCTCAGTACCTCTGAGAAGAACATCTCAGTACTCCTGAGAGGAACATCTCAGTACTCCTGAGACGAACATCTCAGTACCTCTGAGAAGAACATCTCAGTACCTCTGAGAGGAACATCTCAGTACCTCTGAGAGGAACATCTCAGTACCTCTGAGAGGAACATCTCAGTACTCCTGAGAGGAACATCTCAGTACTCCTGAGAAAAACATCTCGGTACCTCTGAGAAGAACATCTCGGTACCCCTGAGAAGAACATCTCAGTACTCCTGAGAGGAACATCTCAGTACCTCTGAGAAGAACATCTCAGTACTCCTGAGAGGAACATCTCAGTACCTCTGAGAAGAAAATCTCAGTACCTCTGAGAAGAACATCTCAGTACCTCTGAGAAGAACATCTCAGCACTCCTGAGAGGAACATCTCAGTACCCCTGAGAAGAACATCTCAGTACTCCTGAGAGGAACATCTCAGTACCCCTGAGAAGAACATCTCAGTACTCCTGAGAGGAACTTCTCAGTACCTCAGACAAGAACATCTCAGTACCTCAGACAAGAACATCTCAGTACCTCTGAGAAAAACATCTCGGTACCTCTGAGAAGAACATATCCACCTTCCTGTGTGTAAAACTTTTTGTGACATGAAGTGATGAGTGACATCATCAGACCTGGTGTAGCTGACAGGTGATGTCAAAGTTCGATGGGTCGGTGTCATCGGTCTCTACGTAAGCGTCCACCACCACCGTCTGACCCTCGATCACCAGAACACACTGGTAGTCCAGCTCCACGTCCTAAACACACAGAGACTGGTGTTTGATGGAGGCACAGACACACATGCTGTGTGTGTGTGTGAGAGTGTGTGTGTGTGTGTGTGTGTGTGTGTGTGTAGGTGTGTATGTGTGTGTGTGTGTGTATGTGAGTGAGTATGTGAGTGTGTGTCAGTATGCCAGTGTGTGAGTATGTGAGTGTGTGTGAGTATGTGAGTGTGTGTATGTGTGTGTGTGTGTACCTGGTACAGGTGCAGGTTGTGGGCCAGTAAGGTGATCTTCCTCTCCACTCTGACAGGAAGCAGTGATGAACCCTGGACTTTCTCCACACAGGGACACGCTGAAGACCCCCAGCTGACATACGAACCCTCGTCCCCCTGTTGCCCAATGTACACACATGTTAACGCACACACCCATAACATTAAAACCATCATTTTGTATTAGCTCCTTTATTTCCACAGAACTAGTCCGGTACACGGAAACCTCATCAGCCATAACAATAAAAACACCTGCCTAATATTTTGTAGGTCCTGTTTCTGAAATCACTGTATGTTCTGACACTTCTCTGTCAGAACCAGCATGAACGTTTTCAGGACTTTGTGCTGTAAAAGATCTTCTGTGTGGCTGGACGGCATCGTTTAACCTTCTCTCTCTACAGGCAGCAGTGAATCACGGGCGCCTATGACCCTGTCTCTGGTTCACAACCTGTCTGTCCTTGGACCGCTTTGGAGGTTCTAACCACTGCAGACAAGGAGCACCTAACAAGACCTGCAGTACTGGAGATGTTCTGCACAGTCATCCAGTCACCACAATCTGGTCCTTGTCAAAGCCGTAATGCTTGTGAGCATTTATAACACATCGACTTCAGGACAAAACGTTCAACCCCAATAATCTATGTTCTCTGACCTCAGCAGCCAGTGGTCCTAATCTAATGAGGGACGAGTGTTTATACCTGAGAGTGTAAAACCCCTTCACTCAAACTAACCCAGCAGACGTTAGTTGAACTTTAGTGAACCCACAGATGACCCCCCTTCATCTCTAGTAACGTCTTCACCCTATTTCTCATGATGTTTGTCACAGTTACATCTTAAATACATCTTATAGAAATCGATCACAGCATAAATCCTCCTCAACTTAAAAGTTTATTTTCAGCACAGACTCCTCAAAGAAAAGAAAAGAACCTGGAAAAAAGGTTTTTAGATTCTGATACTGAGCAGGAAATGCAGAAAAGGAAAGATGAAAGACACGGATGCAAAATAATATCAAACAAGCAGACAAAGAAACGCGGCGGCTGCAGCTCTCACTGGAGCGGCGCTTTTCTTTGGACCGGTCTGAAGCAGAACCACAACAACAAACGGAGCGGAGGTGTCCGATTGGAGCGGAAGAGCGAGGGAGACGAGGGGGGACTGAAGCTGAAGCTTTGAGAAAAAGAAGATGAAGAGGAAGGAGGAGGAGGAGGAGGAGGGAGGCGCTGAACTCACCGGGAGGAAGGCGTTGCCGTCACCGTACTGGTAGTCCAGCTCTGAGTCGGAATCTGGAAGTTGGGGGTATGACGGGGGGAAGTGATCCACCTCGCCGTCCCCTGACAACACAGTGGCGGCTGAGAAGGTGGCGGTGTCGTTTTCTGGCTGGACGGCGCTCTCGGCGTGGACGTCTGCTTCTTCTTGAGGCCAGACCCACACCTTGAGGTCGGAGTCCGGGTCTCCTGCCTCGGTCTGGGAGTCTTGTGTTGGCGTTTGAGTTGGGGTCTGGGTCAGGTCCAGGTAGAGCGGGGGCTCGGAGTCGGCTGGTTCGCCCACAGGGAAGGGCGTGGGCAGCGGGAAGCCGGATGAGGCTGGCGTTGGAGCCTCCGTGAGGATCAAAGCCCCCTCAGCTTCCTGGCTGTCGAAGGACGGCGCCTCCGTCAACAATTCCAGGGGGGAGGTTTCGGGCTCATGAGGCGGGATGAGCAACGGTACCACAGGCTCCAGATCTCCAGTCAGAATATCATCAACGGTGACGGGCACCGGATCCATGGCGAGCGTAGTTGTGGGCGGGGCTTCTTCAGTCTGGATGACAGGCCGTCTTCCTTCGGGCTCCCCCTTCTCCCTGATGGTGACCAGCGGGGGTGGAGCTGTAGTCGGGGCTAGAGTGCTGACTGGCATGGTGGTGGGTGGGGTGGTTGGCTCTGGGCTGGTGGTGGTCGTGGGAAGAGTAGTGGGTGGAGGAGGAGTGGTTGGATGCTGAGTGGTTGCTACGGTGACGGGGGCAGCAGTTGTTGTTGTTGTCGTAGCGACGGTGGTCGTGGTGGTGGTCGTCATCGGGGTGGTTGTCGGGGCAGATGGCGTGGTGGTGGGCGCCGCGATGGCTTTAGTAGGTTTGGTTGTGGGAGGAGCTGAGGTGGGCAGTGTGTACTGGGGGAGGGGGAGGAGGGGAGGAGAGGGTGAGGCAGAAAAAATGGACAAAGGAAAAGTGAAGTCACAGTAACTGAACGTGAAGGTGTCGTTAGGGGTTTGAATGATCTGATATTAAATGATGAGGCATGAGGCACAAATAACGTTTATGTCACTGATGAGTGTAAAAAAACACAGTTCTAACAAACAGCAGCGTTTAACAGTCAATCAACGGCGTTTGTTTGGCGGTTACTTTGATGTCCTGAGTGGCGTGTTTGATATATATTCATATCTGCTGAATGACGGAGAGTAAATGTGCATTAAAGACGTAGAATATTAGACATGTTCTTCTCTCTTCGCTGGGAAACACGACTACAAACACAGAAGCTCTGAGGCTGGGAGGTTACGGAGCGTTTAGACAAACACCTTATGTTTGCGTCGGAACAAACCACAGCTTCCCTGTCTTCTGGGTCCGTCACACGGAGACGGCGCCAGCACACAGCTGACTTCCTGTGGTTGTCTGGTGGATTTTAGATGTGGATTAAAGTAATTGTGGTCGGGTTCAGGGTTAGTTGAGAACCCAGTTCTGCGTCAGAGCCGTTCGTACAGCAGCGGCGTCTGTCGTGATTATAAATACAGATTGTGGAACAGCGCCACCGCGAACACCTTTATCTACGACGCCTTTGTTCGATTCAGAACACTGCTGCTAGAGTTCTCACTAAAACCAGGAAAGTGGATCATAGCAGTCCGGTTCAGATTTCTCTACGCTGACTTCCTGTCTCTCACGGAACTGATTTCAAAATCCTGCTGCTGGTCTCAAAGCGCTAAATGGTTCAGAACCAGAATACATCTCTGATCTTCTGCTGTGTTCTGATCCATTCGGACCGCTCAGGTCATCTAGATCAGGCGCTGCTCAGTGTCTCCAGTGTCAGAACCGAACCTGGAGAAGCAGCGTTCAGTTTTTATGCACCAGATATTTGGAACAAGCTCCCAGAAACCCACAGAACCGGTCCGACTCAGCGCTTTTATATCAGAGCATAAAACTTTCTTATTGGCCGCTGCCTTTTATTCTATATTTAAAACCATTATCATAATATCTGTCTCTCCGGTACGATACTGTTTAGAACAATGAATTATGTCTGAGATCAAAGGGCTTGGACGGTTGATTTTCTTCTCATCTAACTTGTATTAAACTTTTTTGTCCTAATGTTGTTTTTCTAAATGTTTTAAACTATGTCTTAATGTTCTTCTGCACTTTTATCTCAACGCTCTTGATGCTTTGTGTGAAGATCTTTGAATGTTGGAATCAATAAAGTTGTCTCTTCCGCTGAACCAAACCACGATGCTGATCCGGTGGGTTCAGAAAAGAAGCAGGGGGGCGGAGTCTAAATCCTTTTGGATTTATGCTGGAGCGAAAACCCGAAACTTTGAGAATCAGAACATTTTCAACTATGCAGCGACTGACATCTTTAGGTGGTGAGTGATACTCACTACTACTCCTGGAATACTCGATACATACATGTTAACTGCAGTGATTGTCTCTCATTGGCTGCTGCCCAGGAGGGAAACCAGAGGAGGTGACTTACATGTTGGTTGTAGATGATCACCCCTTCCTCACAGGTGGGTTTGTGGGTACACAGGTGCTGGTGGACGCACCAGTTACAGCCCCAGCGGCTCAGAACACAACCCCTGCAGCTGCACACAGAAACAACAGGAGGTAGAGATTAGAGTCAGGATACGAAGGCGTTTGAGGAACGGCTGCGCCGGAGTGACAGAAGAAGATGGAGGACAGAACCAGGAGCTGTGGGGAGAAAGAGGAGAGAGCTGGAGGGGTCTGTTTTCTTGAAGTACTTGGAGTGGTTTGATAACAAAGACAGGTTTGACTTCAATGTCAACAGAAGTCAATGATCAAGTGAAACGGGCCTTCTGGAGCGAACACATCTGGAGACCCGCTGAAGGAGCTCAGGGGGGAAACGGAACATTTCAAATGAGTCATTATTATTATTATTATTATTTATCAGAAATAAAGCAGCGGTCTCTGAATCTTCTCTCCTTCTGTTGATGGAGGCTGCTCCTCATCCCCCCCAGAGGACTCTGACATGAACACATGACTATCTGTGGGGAAGAAGAGTTAATAACCCACTTTAACGGCAGCCGCTGAAGTTTATGGTGAGTTTGAGCTTCAGCCAGAGAGCTGGTTGTAAAAGCTGCAGATTTCACTGAGGTTCTGTTTACCCCCCAAGAACGACACATAAAAGAGGAACAGAACGTTTTTCTGTTCCTCTTTTAACGCTCAGAGACAGATGCTGCTCTGTTATGTTTTTGGCTTTTCTGAAGACCTTTTACTTCCTTCTGTAGGTTTTGGGCCTCCATATGGACGAAACCTTGTATTGATTGATGGTTTCCTGGACATTTTCTATTTCTTTCTAAAAAAACTTCTTATGTCTTAAATGGAAAAAACTATTTTGGGAGTAAATGAGCTGCTGTTTAGTGTTAAATGAGTGAATAACAGGTAGGGTTTCCAAAATAATGTCTACATTTTGATTAAGTAATTATAGATATGGAGTGGGTGTGGCCTAGCAAAAAGGAATAGTGAGAAGCCCCCCAGACCTAATGTGAAGTCTGGTGGTGGAGCTCTGATGTTGTGGGGCTGTTTTTCTTCCAAAGGTTCTGGACATCTTGTTAAAGACATGGTTCCATGGACTCCATCAAACACCAGCAGATACTGGATGAAGACCTAAAAGCCT